>CM021106.1:610952014-611048259 GCA_007115665.2 Sequoiadendron giganteum
AGAGCATGTGTACCTTTGCCATTGATGTCAAAGGGGGAGAAGATTAATGTGAAAAACTATGGAAGAGCTAAAATTAAGGGGGAGAAGAATAATATGCGAAGAGAAATGTGTAAAGGGGAGATTGTTGGGAAAAGAGTTAGTTGCGTTGATAGTGTATTTTTGACACCATGTGTTTCCATAAATTCAAAAGGGGCAGATAGTTGGATGTTGAGGTTGAGCTGCTGATATATGGTTGTCATTGATGTCAACACTATTAGCATTGGTGTCTTGAAGGTTGTATATGTTGAGGATACTAAGAAAATTATAATAAATATGTTGAACGCTATCTATCAAAATGTGAAGCTCAGCGTGTTGGAAAGTTTAGTATGTTGGTATTCATAAGTTTTAGATTAAAGGGTTTGTTGTTGAGCCTATCTATTTTATCTACCAGAAGTTTCAAAGGTGTGCATGAAGATTTGAGCACTTTGATTTATTGTGTTCCTATAGTTATTTTGTTACTGTAGTTGGTGTTTTTAGAAGAAGAGAACATGAATCTAGTAATTTGAGTTGTTGCATATTCTCTTGTGATTTTCATTGATGTTTCTAGATCTTGCTCTATCTTTTTTGCACATTTGCATTCATCGGTGTCCTCATGATCGAATATTTTTTCCTTTGCATGTTCGGGTTTTCATGTTCTTGGTCGACATGGTGGTTGTATCATGTTGGGGATCCTTTTGAATTAAATTTTGAATGTTTGGCATGTTCAAGGATGTTGTTTTAGTTCTTCATTATGTTGTGACTAACTTTAATTAGTGCGCATTGATATTTTTTCATGAATTGGGCCGACAATTTGTATTCATTTATCATTTTTTTTTGGTCGGAAAAGTTTTTGATGTAATTCGATGTAGTGAATATATAAGAGCGATTGTTTTCTTCATTTTAGATGTGTGTGTGTGTAATGAAAAGTATAAAGTGCTATGTGTGAATAAATATCAGATCATTTGATTGTAGAGAAGAGTGTGAAGAATATTGAGCGAAGTGTGAAGAATTATTTTTGTTCTTAATCGAAACTCTAATCAGGCTTTTAAAGAAGCTAATTTCTCAGTTCAATTCCTTCAAAGGGTTTAAATTTGAATATCTTTCTAAGAAAATGAGTCTTCATTGAGCAGTGAGCTCTAGGCAATGTTCCTAAATGCATGTGCATTCTCATTATTCATCTTTATACTTCTAATAGGGTATAATATTGTGGACTCACATCCACCGTGTTTTTTCGCCGAATAGGGTTTCCACATGTAAGATCTTGGTGTTCTTTGTGTTTCTAATGTGGTGATTTTTTTTACTTAATGTTCTCTCATCAGATCTGAGAATAAGTAAAGTAAGATTTAATAAGTTTGAATAATATGTGACAACTAATTCACCCCCCACTTAGTTGTCTATCCTTATTTTTCCAACAGTATAACCCCTACAAAACTTGTTTGTTTCATAGTCCCCTAAATTGTAAGCACACAAAATGAGGCAAGTCTCAAATTTCTCTCATGCATGGTCCTAAGTCACATAACTCCTTTCAATAATTAAAATTCGTTAGTTCATTAAAATTCATCTTTTTGTTGAAGTTGCAAAAATCAGTCTTTAGGAGTTAGAAAAAAATTTATATACTTGCAAGGTCAGGGTTTTTCCCCGACCTTGCAAGTCAAGATTGAAAAATTAATAGTTACTTGTATGATCAAGGTTTTTCCTCGACCTTGCAAGTTACATAGGTTTCATTCTCATAATCATCAAAAAATTCAAAATTTACAAGTTATGATTCAAATCAAAATTTGTAAGTGCACCAGAAAGTTTGCCCCTAAAATTTTGGCTTCGCATGCGTGTTGGCCTTGTCATTGCACCAAAATATTGACCTATCAATGCCCAATGCAAGCCAGATTTAAGATCCATGGGAGGTGGTTAAACCAGGTCATGAATCCTGAGCATTATGTTGAACAACTAAGGATACCAAGGGTGCACACCTTGCAACAATCCTCCCCAGAACAAGTGAGGGACTCAAACCTGTGACCAACTTTGATACCAATTGTTGGCCTTGTCATTGCACCAAAAGATCAACTTGTCAATCCCCGATATAAGCCAAACTTAAGATCCACGGGAGGCTGTTAAACCATGTCATGAACCCTGAGCGCTACGTTGAAAAACCAAGGAGACCAAGGGTGCACACCTTGCAACAACACATGCAACAAAATCAAACAAGAGTATCATCAGTAACAAATTATCATATAAATATATATACATTAAATTATCTATCAAAATTAAATATAAATACCTATATCTTTGGTGGAAGGTGGAATGTACACCTCATCCTATGTAGGGGGCATGGATGATGTGCTTGCCTCCCCTTGGCTATAAGTGTTGGCCCCTGTTGTTGCTACTATCCTAGATCTGGTACTATTTACAGGTGAGACCTCTCCTGCTCATTGCAGTCCTTAGCTGCGACATCATCGTTCTCACTTAGGGGTGGCTCCTCTACTCTCCTCCTCCTCCTCCTCCTCATCCTCTCCCTCTTGTCCATCATAATTTGGGTCTACATCCTCATCATACTCCTCATTAATATCTATAAATATGTTGGCAGCCTTGTACCGTGCCTCCTAAACCATATCCTCTCTATCCCTATCCTCCCCTTCATCTGGCATAGGTTGGGCCTCTCCCATTGGATCATCCATTGGGAACACTCGCTCTGTTCGTGATGCTTTCCACCAATCTATGTGGTCCCATGTGGCCCCAACATCATTTGCATCATCTACAGGTTGCTGGTCATGATCTGAATGGTTTGAGTCACTCTCAATGACATCATCTAGTGTGAATTGTGCTATGTCCCCTAGCCTCTGAGCACTCTGAATGGACCTCCTAAATGATGATTTTGGTTGTGGCAGTGCCTATACCTATCTCAACTACCTCATAACCTAGTCATAGTAGAATGGTCACACTATGTGATCGTGTCATCCTACTCGGAACCTGGTCATCTATAATCTCCTTAGATGTCTGGTATGATCTGGCCATTGGAGAACAAGCTGGTATGACCTCCATAAGATATCCTCCCCATCTAGTCAGTTGAATCTCACTCTCCAAAAGTACAGATCATTGTACTACCATAAGTCACAAAGGATACCCAAATTCTCATGGATAGCCCACTACTATTAGATATGAGAAGCCAACTGGTCATGTACATGTGATATGCTCTAAGCACCATATCTGTAAGAGTTTGGAGTGTACCATACTATCCACCTCCCAGAAAAAAAACCAACCGACGTCATAATACAAATGTGCTAGAACGCATCAACCCCAGGCATATACCGTCTGATGCTCTACTATGCCCCATACAAGATGTACCAATCCAACCTCTAGATGCACTTCTCACCCATCCGACAAGAGGACCAAATCCACTATAAACATCATAATGCATCTCACCACTAGTGCTCATGAATAGAGTAACATCGCCAACTCTATCTATCTTGCTACTCTGTCATCATGAATGGGACCCTTGAGGTAGTAATACATCTTTTCCCTCTAGTCTCAGAAAGATTGTCCCCTTTGTATCCGCACACGCTCCCCCCGAATAAGGACTCGGAGAATGCAATGGACATCCTCTAATGTAACGGTCATCTCTCATGTGGGTAGGTGAAAATCACATGTATTAGCATTCCACCTCTTGCATAATGCCATCAACATAGCATCATGATATCTCATACGTGGCATAAGATATGCCCAGTAGATACCCACTACCTACAAATGCTTCATCTCCACTGTTGATAGGGCTGGAGCCAAGTCTTTGAGGAAACTCAAATGTCTCCTGCCTAAATCCTGACATGAAAGAGTGGGTACCTATACAAATTATCACAATATGCTATCTAAATCATCTAATTTCTTTAATTTTACTCTAATTCATTAGGAAAGTGTGCTAATTTTGTTCTAGTGTGCTTCTCCTATGGCCATAGACACTTTAGAACCCTTTTGGGATACTTCAGGAAGAAATGGGACACTTTGCAAAGAAACGAGACACTTTGTGAACAAAAGGGACTTTGCAAACAAAAGGGACACTTTGCAAAAAAAAATTCTAAGATCTTAATATACTCTAAATAAGCATTAAATTCATCCTATAATTGAAAAATCACAAAGAAAAGACTCTAGAATCAACTTACCTCATGTTGGCAATTGTCGCTCGCCACCTGATCACACAATACATCCAATCTTGTGAGGGTGAATTCACTTGTGCTCGACATTCTTTTGCTCTCTTCTCATCACTCTTCAACACTACAAAATGTAACTAAGAAAGTAAGTGCATGTTTAATCTTTTTAATTTCTTTTTAACTTTCTCACTTTTACACACATGTGCACATTGTACCTTTTCACTTTGTTAACCTTATAAAGTTCTTTTTCACTCAAATTAACATTCTGGATGCTAGTGATCTATGTTTTTGATGTTGTTTGTTGCATCAGAATCATGTTTCCATGCCCTACATCATCACTCACCTATCACTATAAGGCATGGTACTTGGAGATTCCCTCCACTATGTGTGTCCTCATTCGACATGGTTAGATGGGTACCTTGATTCCACCTTTGTAAAGCAAGCAAAATAAAGGGGGGGAATACATCTACCCTTAAATTTCATCTTTAGGGATTACATAAGAGTATTTCTAGGATTTCTAACGAATTTGTGTTGCAGGATGATGTTCCTAACAGTGTCGTTTTGCAGATAACTACACTGGGGGCTTCATTCTCCAACCCCTTAAATGAGTATCCTTTTTATGAAAATGAAGGTGCATTGTTTTTTTAGATTCCTTTAGCTTACATATGCATGTAGATCCATATGGACGCTAAAGTAGGGGCTAAATGTGTCACCAAAAATTGTGTAACTTTGAAGAAAAGGATAACTTTGTGCATGTTTTGGTCCTACTTTAGGTCCCATTTCATCAGTTATCACCCTAAAACAAAATTTATAGGCCCCTAAGGTTGTTAATTTTGACTTGGAGGCTTGTTATACCCAAGGGATCATTCAACCCCCGACAAGCAATATCAAAACCTTTCAAAAAGTATCGTTCCCACTTCAAAATCCTTTAGTGGGACTAGGTCGCCCAAGTTGGTGACCTAGTCCTTTTTGAGGATTTTCGAAGTTTCAAGCGATAAAATGAATATTTTATCATAAATTCTTGATGGGTGTCAGCTTCGTAGGTCAAAATTCTCGACAATTAGGTCATGTTTCTTATATATACTTATTTTTAGGTCATTTTGTCACTCTCTCTTAGTCATTTTTCACATCCAACTCCAAAAACCAAGTGCAAAACATATTCGTCAAGAAGATTCATCTCACATGGAAAAAGTTGAAGCTTTTGTAATGCAAAACTAGGGCTTTTTGTAGGTCTTCAAGCTCACTTCACATCCAAGATCACCCATTGAAAAAGGTTGGAGATAGATGCCTATGGAGAATCATGGATAAATCTAGGTTGATGAGGTGCAACTAGCAACCAAATCACTCCTAAAGGCTGATTTCAAAGTGCCTCCATTTTCTACTTTCAACCCATTTGCAAATTTGACATTTGCAACTCATTTTCATTCCTTATTACATTAGTTTGCAATGATGTAGGGTTTATAAGGTTAGAGTCTTGCATCATTTCAAATCATTTTCATACATCTTATTCTAGCACAATAGAATAGGGTTTTTTTTTTCAGGTTTTCCTAGTTCTAGACACACTTAGGGCTAGGGTTTATGTAGAATTTCTATTCCATCACAAGTTTAAATACAAACTAGGTGTTTGAACAAGGCAAACCCCACATTAGAAACACAAATATATTTTATTTTGTAGGTTATTTTGCAGGTTTGGACCCAGATTCCCATGAAGAAGTAGAAGATAGATTAGAGGCCTCTATGTCCACTTTCAGTTTCTCAGAAAAGTTGAAAGGGACTAGGTTGCCCATAATGGCAACCTAGTCCCACTGAAATTTGCAGATTCAGAGACCCAGTTGACAGAATTGGCTTCCTGAGCAGTTTCCCTGAAAAGGGACTAGGTCGCCCCAGTTGGTGTAAGTGTCCTAGGTGACTCAAAACCCTAATTTTCTAGATTTCCAGTGACTTCCACAACCTCTACTTCATCCCTCTATGGTTTCCCAGTGCACTTGTTTAATCTTTTAGGTTAATTTTCTCATATTTCTTTCATTTTATCAATTTTACATTATATCATGCATTTTCTAGCAACTTAGGCTCTATTAGGTTAGGTTAAATAGTTAGTTTTACATAGTACAATTTAGCACCTTTGCACACCCCACTTACATATCCAATCTTAACATTAAATGAATCACAAGATTTGGTACCCCTTGGTAGAAAAGAAAACCATCTTCCTTCTAGGTGAAACCCTAGAAAGTTATAGAGGACCCATTCTTTTATCCCCACACAAAAGCACCCAAATTTTGTGGTTCACTTCCAAAAATTAGAAACTCTATAGTTCATACACATGACAGTCTTATTACATTGTAATCACGATTTATGTAATTTAAAGATAAATTAATAAGGTACTTGTAATTATATAAACACGTAATTGAACATCCAAGTTCTAATATAGAGGAATATTAGATTTTACAACAAATATCACAACCACCAAGTTCTAATATAGTTCATCATGCATATTATTAGATAGCAAGTGATTATCCTAGTATACATTATAATCATAACCAATGGTCATAAGTACTAGTATCATCACAAATGATAACACCTCTTTGATGATTAACATCATACAATCAACCGATGATTATACATAATCAACAACAAAAAAATACACTACAAAAAATAATTAATGAGCAATTCCTTTTTTCTAGCATAACATGTTATAGGATTAAGTACCACTATCCCATGTACATTGGTAACTTAGCTATCGTTAAACAATGAATATCAAGTTGTTATCTAAAAATTCATAATAACGTTATATTTCACACACACTTGTTAATTATTTCATTTACATATAAAATAAGGTAGAACAAGGTTTAAATCAATTGACAAGTAACCAATTTAATCTAGAGATTTCATGTTATCGTACCAAAATTTGGTGAAATTGAATAAAAAGTCTTATATAAACATTAGAATCATAGTGACTAAATGTAGTTAATACAACCACCTAAATAAATCTCCAAATCACCCAATCCTTCACAAACCATAAAGTCTTTATTGACTTAATGGAAACATCAAAAATAAAATATTTTTCATTAGATGTGATAGTTTTTGATTCAGGTAAAAGCAGATTTTGGAGGGACTTGAAACCCTTTACAACCAAATACAAAGCTACAGAAATAACAGCTTGCAACCAACCAAAAGCCAGCCCCCAAACAAGACACGTGAAGGTTTACATTTTGAACTACTCTTGTGGGAATGAAGAATCATGTCAAAAGAATGCCTAGAGAATTTAGCTTTCTTTCCCTTAACAGTAATCCAACCTTCCTTCTCTTTTGTTGCCTTATCATGCCAAGTCAACTCACAATTTTCTTGAAGATGAATGCCTATAGCCACTATCTTAGAGATTTCAACATTATTCCTTCGTGCAGGCAACAACTTATCAGAAAAGCCACCAGAAATGATAGTTAGAGCGCTATCACTAGAAATGGCAACCTGAGACCCAATCTCTCACTCTTTAGGGGTTTCAACATGGTAATCTTGTACAACATCAACAACCCCACCATTTGAGACATCTAGAGGGGATACCTCCAGACCATGTGATTCTGATGCAACCACCTCTGATAAACTCCTGTGTTGTTCAGATATGTCTTTTTAGATGCGATAGTTACAAATACTCAATTGGTCATTTATTGAGGGGCTTTATAATTTATCCAAATTATGCCTCTTTCTTCCAATTACACAATTTCATAAAACTCTTAGTATTTTCACATTTGCAACACCTAGCATCTACGAGACAAGTTCTAGTCCAAGACTATTGCTTGAGCATATTGAATTTTCCTTGTAGTATTGAACACCATACTTGCACTACATGCACTTTGCATAATATGTTTGATTGACTATTTGAACCACTTTAGGCAATTCTATAACTATACTAGAAATTATAAATTAATAAAAGAAGTTTTATTTTTTTATTTTTTATCCATAGATTTAAGATATTTTATTGCTAATAAATATTATTTAATGTTTAGATTATATTATAATAATGTAAAATAATGTATATTTAAAAAAAAAAAAAAATTAAAAATTTTTAAAGTAAAATCGGTTAGACCATTATAAAATTTGTATTGATATCGAAAAGATTTTATAGAACTGAAATTTCATGAGTCTAAAAAGCTAATACAAAATCCAAAAACTCCAAAATTACATTAACACATTAAATAATACTTACCAATTAATGACATTAAAAATAATTTGTTTGAGAGGATTTTGGATAGTGTTAATCATTCACAATGATATGATCTTGAGATGATAATCATTAGACTTGATGTAAATATATTTTTATCTTTTAGGGTTCTATGTCAAATTTATATTGCATATTGGATTATGAGACTAAAGTAATATATCTTTTATTAAGAGTCAAGATTTGTGAGGTAGTCATTTTGTATACAAGGGGGTTCATTACATCTCATCCGTGCATCATTTTTCGTGCATCATTTTTCGTCATTTTTTAGACTGCTTTTCACCGTTGTTTACTGTTTTCCCCGTATTTGACTTTATTTGATCTTTTTTCAGATATTTTATTTGTTTTTAATGCTTTATTTGCCAACTATTATCGCCGCCTGTCATGTCTTCGCCACCTACAATGTGTACAAGTACATTGCATACTGTACACTGTCCGTTTCACTTGGTAGATGTGGTTGGCATGGTGTCGGAGCATAGCCTCTGACCGCACAGTAACCGCTTATGGAGCATGATCTTGTAAGGTTTAATACCGGTGTTACCCATTTTAGTAATGGAATATTAATGAATAATAATTTTTTTATTTATTGTTTTGGTACTGATATTACGGTAAGTGGTGTCAATCGATACAGGATTGATTTTTTATTTACAGATTTTACATCGGTATAATGGAAAATGTCATGTGTGATCAATACATTGTTTATTCTTATTTACAAATTTAACATCAGAATTACAGCAAATACTACTTAAAAAATAGATATGATATTGTAATTGGGAAAGGAAATTGTAAATTTGAAAACAAAAGGAGGATATCTAAGAGTTTCAAGAATAAGAGAAGTTATTTATTTATTTATTTACAATTCTGAAACTGTTGTTTTAATTGTAAATTTTATTTAAAAAAAAAATATTAATCTTTAACTTTTCAAATTTAGATTTTTATATTTATTTTAATTATTCTCCTTTCCACTCCTCCAATTTGACCAGCTACATATATATTAATAATAAATTATCATCAAGTTCATAGTGTACCTCATAAATTTTAAGTGTTATTTTATAGGATTAAAAGTGTACCTCATAAATTTGAAGACAATATAGTTGTATTTATATAAATTTTTTTTGAAATATACAAATAATAAATATAATATAATAATGACATAAATATAATAATATTTATATAACAATATAATAGTTACTATATTATTCTATAATAATAGTTCATAGAATAATATTAAAATCATTATATAATAAAAAATACATAAAATAATGACATAAATATTAAATATTTATCTAATAGTTAATATATTAATAAATTAATAATAATATAAATATGTATATAAATTAGTAATAATAATATAAATTATAAATTAAATTATACAAAAAATAAATTAATAAATATAATAATATAAAAAAATTATTAATAATCTTAAAATCATTTTCTAAATGATCTATCAATTGATCTTACTTACTACACAAATGTGTTCAAAAAATAAATCAATTTTTTTCTAATTGACTTTTCACACTTCTTGAGCGTACCCATTGCACAAGGTGCAATAACTAGTTTATATTGAATTTGAAAAAATTGATAAATAAATGAAAATACATATGCAAATTTCACGTTGGTGGTTCTCCTTATAACATGGAAGGAAATTAATTCCTATGGAGAACCTTTGCAGCATATTATATGCAGTGGCAAATAAATCTATAGACAAGCTTAAAGAAGTTGAGGAACATCTCTGGTTAAAAATACATTAGAAATGATTTGATATGCCTTCTGAGTAAGGTGGACGGAATCAAAGAAGAGATATTTGGAAGCATCAGGACATGTAAAGGGACTCAATTCGTTGCACAGGAGGTTCATTTCTATGGTGCCTGTCCCACAGCAACCCCTTGCAACCACCTCGAAATCTGGCAGGTAAAATAGCATTAACAGATTAGAAATAATATAATAAAACATCCAGACATAATGACATCTGTATTGTTATCAATCATTAGAATCTAAAATACCATATTTGCTAGGATTTGCAATGAACTCGGAAATCAGATTGTTATAATCGAGAGAAGCAATTTGAAGCGTAGGAAAAGCAGGCTTGAGTCCATCAATCATGGCATTTAATCCTGAATTGAATCCAGATGCAGCCTGGTTTCTCTCTCTGTCACATGCTCCCCTGTTCGAAAAGCTCGTAACCGTTCTCTCTGCTGGTATACATCCCACTGGTGGAACATTAATCACAGCAATTCTACTGACACCCAGATTGTATAACTCCTGCAAAATTCAGACTCAGAATTCAATGCAATTATTCTTGGAAACTACTAAATTCAAAGAGTAGAGACAAGTTATAACCATGCCTTTATATAAGATCTGTATGCATTCAAGAGGAAATCTATATACTCTTGAATGGTGAATTGGAGTGGACGAGTTGGTAATAGGAAGTAATTGTAACCAAAGTCATTGGAACCTGTCGAAATGAAAAATATTGCATTTCTGATTATGGTGGTGGCTTCTTCCTCTCCCACCAATCCTGCTATTCTCTTTCTATACTCTTTAAAATACTCAATTTGTTTCGAAAATGGTATCACATTCTGCATTCATGTATACAAATCCAGGTTATAAAAATGTAGTAGGAAAAAGCTGACAAAATACATACATTAGCTGCACAGCCATTGTACTATAAAATGTATTTAGGTACTGTGAAACATTATAATATGTAATGTCTGCCTACAAATTGTAGCTCAGTGAGATTGTCTAAGCCTGAACCAGCAGATGCAAAACAGACACCAGTTAGCAAGTCTTGGTCCGTGAGATTAGGGTCCAAATATGGGGGCAACAGTTCCTTGACTCCAAGTCCTTCAACTGTAATGAAATGGTCGAATTATAAGTATCAGAAATTTTGAAAATGGGTGAACATAAATCAAACCAAAGTAAATAAACAACAATCTTCCAATTCTATAGAAATCCTAGAGTGTAACAAACATGTATGAGTTAGAGTGACAACAAACTTTATAGTGTAACAAATATAGAATATTTCTGCGCTGGTTTCTCGATTTGATTGTGTGATATTTTTCATCAATATTTCACATCATATCATCAGGATGATTTTTGCCTAAGCTCTCTGCTATCATCTTGATAATAGATCACGGAATGTGATCTGAAACGTTAATGAAAAATAACACACAATCAAATTCAGCAACCAACTCAACAATACTCATAGATTGTGAAAACTTGATATCATTGAAATATAAAATATCTAGAACTTTCAGTAAATCTTTAAGAAAAACATCCAATTATGACATATCCAGATTACCAAAGTAGTCAGACAGGAGCTTTCCATTGGAGCACCTTCCTGTGGAAATGTGATCTATGAAATCTCTTCCATAAGGAGGAAAATCACAAGTTATTATCGTACTAATAAAATCATTATTCCCTGTATCTAAAAAGGAGTCCCCGAACGCAAAAACAGCGGTTACTTTCTGTCCTCCGACAAACAAAATGTGGTCACATTTCTGAGCTATTATGATGATGAAACTGAACAATACAGAGAGTAAAACAAGAGAGTCTGCCCTTGATTTCATTATCACTTTTATGTGACCTATAGATTTAATTCAACCCCTTTCAAAGGTAAACTATCAACAATTGAAGGAATGAAAGATAAGCTTTCCCCTCACATGGCTTATTTTTATATGCTTTGTCATTCACCAAACTAGAGTGGACCAAATTAATATGAAGTGGGTGACAAATTTAAGTACTAACTTTTGAGGAGGAGATGGACGTTGACACAACAACTAACTTAGATCAAGAATTATCTCGACCGATATAGATTGGGTGCCGACAGAATATCTACCAATAGAAATATCACACGTTGAGTCCTTTACCGAGCTCTTCATTCATCAAATTTAAGAACATTAACAGTACTAAACATCACGTGGTTGGTCAGTCTGACAGTTCTTTTTCCCTCGTTATGTTTTTTAATATAAGTGTAGCTTAACTAGTACTTGTATGAAAAATAGGTACAATGGTTAAGTCGATTGCATTTCATATGAGTTTGAGTTATTTTAAAATACATGTTTAAAATATTATTTTTGGTAAAGTATGTTCTATATTTTTTATTTGGAATTTAAAGAAAAAAAAAAGATAAAAAAAACGTGTAGTAGACTTATTTAGAGATGATCAATTTGTCTTCGTCAATGTCAAACAGAGAAAGAGCATCGCTTTTTCCTTTGTTGTCACAATAAATACAAAGTTCACTAATTATCTGACATGTACAAATTCCAAAACATAAAACTCGTTGAAATCACTAATGAGCCATGTCAATTAGATTTTGAATATTTGATTCAATTTTAATATTGATTTGATGCATTGTATCAATTTTTGAACTTGACTTTTCATTCATTTATAGCTAAACTTAATCTTAACTAACCTATGCATCACAAGGCCTTGCAGCCACATTAAAGTCAACATAAGTGTCCAAAATTATGTTTCCACATTGAAAACCACTTTAGGGATTTGTAAGATTTGTTGCAAAATGCATGCAAAATTGAGGTATACAAAAACTACCCCAATTCAAATACATTGTTTTTGTCTAGCTTCACCAAATCCTAGTGAAAGATTACTAATTATAATCTAGAAAAGAATCAAACAAAAATACAAAATTCTCTAAACATCAATTAAATTGACTTTTGAATATGAAACCATTTCTAACCTTTCTTAAATTAAAAATTTAGTAGTACATAGACCAACATATTTTCTTATAATAGGAAAAACAAAGAATAAATTAGATTAATACCACTATACTCTTTTATTACAATGTTTGAAAAAAAAAACTCTAAAAAAAGAAATGTATTTACATTTTGTGGAGATATTCATGAATGTATATTTAGATAGGTCAAAGGTTATTTTTTCTAGTGAAGGAGGACACTAAATGTTGAAATCATCATTGGTTTCAAGAGGTAAGGGAGAGGGCCCAACGATGGTGAGGGCTATGTTGTGTGAATGGTTCACGTCTGTAGGGTTCAAATCGGTCATATTTTTTTAATGGGAGAGAGAATCCACTTGGCAACCCAAAAAAATCCAACCACATACCACACATTTTTCAAGTTTTTTCGTCCGCTTTCCAAAATTCCCTTAATGCATCCTTATTCCTCTGGTACCAAAAACCACAAATTTGTAGTATTTGGTTGTTTGCAAAATTGAATTCCCTCTCTATATTCTGCAGACAACATTCAAGAGGGTAATCTGCATAGTTTTCATAAAGTTGGTTTTCCTAGTATGAGATAATTTTTTGAAGAACTAATGCCAATGAGAAAAAATAAGCAGAGTTTGCAGAAAATAATTATGAAACCCTATCACAACATAATTTTTTTTTAAATGAAGCGAACAAAAACCAATCTTGCTACTACTTTATTTAGGTATTCATAGTAAATAGATTTGAAAATATTGGGGGATTAGGGCTATTTAGTTTCTTAAGCTTGAGATAAGATTTCTTGCATGAGGTGACTGCTTGGAAAATAAATTCAGGCGTACTATTCAAAAAAATTCAGCCATGAGAAATACTTAATTCTAGTGAGCAGTGCTCACACTATATAGATCCTATCCACTAATTATGGAAACATAATTTATGTTCAATATTAGAAAATAAATAAATAAATTGGTGTTAACGTGTGATATTTACTCTTCAACTTGTATTTTTAAAATATTTTGATATTTGAATAGTTTGTTGATTTTTTTTTATAGAAGTGAACATACTATTGTGTTTAAATTAAATATATTGAAAATTAGATTCTAATTATTGTATTGTATGTTGCTAAAATATTATTTCTTGATGAGGTACATTCCTTGAATACACAATCCATCAATTTTAAAATCCTCTAAATGTTCAATTAGGTTCTATGTTTTATTCTTGGGTCACTTTAATGGACTAAATCCCTCCACTTGTAATTATTCAAGGGATGATTTCTAGATTAGATGTATACTTCTCCATAAAGTTGTAATCTACTATGTAGAAATATGTATATGATATCTATATAATAATTTTTTTTGTAAGGAAAAATGAACTTGGAGGAACTAAGTGGGTTAGTAAGAAGTGTAATATTCACCCTTGATTACTTCTATTTTTTTAAATATAAATTATAGTTTAATAATAAGTGTAGTACATAATTCATCTTGGTAAATTTTATAATTCATTGAACACAAATAAACGATCAACTAATTATTTTTTTCTAGTTCCTTATTGATATTTATCCACTTTCAACTAAGACACCAAATATTTCTATAATAAAAAAATCATTATAATTTAAAAGCATTGTTGTAGTAACCTTGGAAAATAATGGTAGCAACATTATGCCACTACTTGCATTCATGCACTATATAAAATAATCTCACTATATCATGACATATCCTTGACCCTAGACTTATTCCTCAAAGTTCATTCAGATGACCTACCTATCTATACCTTCCAAGAATTAGAAGCTCTATAGTTTTTGCACATGACACTTTGATTATATTATGTACAAAAGGGGGATTCACTACTCACGAGTTCTCTTCATTTAGGGAGCCTCACGAGGTGAATTGTCCTAAACTACCTCAAGGAATATCACACGAATTCTAGAATTAGAAAGAGTAGGTTACAAACATTTTTTGAACAAATTGACAAGCGCTCGACCAAAGGGAAAAAGCACGATTCTGGGACGATAGTGCAACATGTTGGTGTTTGTCTTGTGCATTAGCGTCTGTATGGACCATAAAGCAAAAATTTCACAAAAAATAGCTTACCAACTACTAGCGATCTAATTAAGTTGCAAACTTCAAAAGTACTAGAAAATAACAGAATACGATAAAGCTAAAATAAAGTGAAATAAAAATTATGAAGAGAAGAAGAGATAGAAAATAAATGCTTACAACCATGCAAGTGATTAAGCCCCCAGTGAGAAAATGTCTTCAATACCTACATGCATAAGATCTGGGGAAAATGTTGGGGTTGTATAGGGGTTTGCCTCAATCAAACCCTTGTTGTGTTGTTCCCACCTCCATAGACAACCAAATAGATAGAGAGAGTGCAAATGAAATGGACAAAGTGTGTGGTGAGAGAAAAACTCGCTTTAGGATTAGAACCTGCACCATCAAGTATGAGTGATAAAATAAATCATCGCTCACTGAGGAGAACCTATATCATAATAGAGGTGATAAAAGAAATCCCTACTCGAGAAGGAGAACCTATATCATAATATCTAGATGCAATAGATAGAGGATGTGACAAATCCCAAGATTCTCAAAGGCACAAGGAATAAGGAAGATATCACATGAAAGGCTTAGAAAGCCAAGGAGGGAAACAAAGAGAGCTAGAAGAACCAAAAGTGTTGTAGAGGATGTTGTAATGGCTTGAGAGTGTTGCTATAACAAGAGAGAAATTCAAGAGCCAAGGCTAGAAGCAAGCTAGAGGTAGAAGAGACCCAAATGGATGGAAAATATATCTTTTTAAGGAGGAAAAGAAGCTTCTTGAGCTGTTTTAGGGCATCCTAGGCCATTACTACTAACAAAACAAGATGGCAAGTGTCAAACATGCATGCAAGTAGTTGTTTGATCATTGAAATATCGTACAATGCTAGCATAGTACACAAAAATCTATGTGGCGCACTAGTTTTTGTACACGCCACACTACAAAATGATGCGAATGGGGGAAGCATCAAGTTTAACACCAAGCTAAAATGCAAGGGTAGCCATTGAAAAGGGGTGATGAGCAGCCTGAGAGGGAAAACGGATGATACATAGGCCAAAATGAGCCTACAAAAATG
The DNA here is from genome assembly GCA_007115665.2 of Sequoiadendron giganteum. Lineage (NCBI taxonomy): Eukaryota > Viridiplantae > Streptophyta > Pinopsida > Cupressales > Cupressaceae > Sequoiadendron > Sequoiadendron giganteum. Next base: position 610,968,166 of record CM021106.1, read on the forward strand.
ATAAGGGGATGCACACTAAAACAAACACAAGAATGTATGTGAAATTGCAAGGGGTGCAATTTTATGATAGTACATTTTGCCTCCACTTTAGTGGGCATATGAATCTACAATAATAAACATGCTAAAGGAATTATACTAAACATAAATAACATCATTGTACCAAAAGGATATTGTAGAGGAAGCAGACAACTCCTTGAAGCAAGGAAACAGGCCCCCAGGCTGAAGACTTGCAAAACAAATGCATTAGATAAAAAACTTGCACCAGACAACAATGTTAGTGCACAAAAAACTAAAGGATTTGAGCTAGCAAAGCGAAAGAGACCTTGATTTAAAAGGTTTTCTCAGTACTATTCGTTATCCTCAAATTAAAAACAATCATACATAGAAGAGTTCTTAAATGGAGAGAAGGTAAGGATATATACTCAGGATGAAGAAGATGTAGATCTTCTTTTTGGTATATACAACTTGAGAAGAGAAGAGAAGTGAAAAGGTTCAAGAGAGAGGAAGAAGGAGGAATGAGAATTACAAGAGAGATGGATCCATAGGTACTCTATCCTGAGGAGGTTTGAACAAAGGAATTCATAGCTCTATAGAACTACGAAGTTAAACAAAGTACACCAAAGGCGCACATACCAACGATAGAAAAATCTTGTAGGATATAAGCATCTCACAAGCCCATAGACCTAGAAGAAGGAAACCCCAAGTTCTCTCTCATGAAAGAAGCCTAGTCAAGTAAGAATCTTATAGGCCCAGAGACCTACAATAAGGAAACCCCTAAGTTCTCTAACATGGAGGAAACCCATAAAAGTAGGCACCTTATAGGCCCGTAGACCTATAAGGAGGCATCCCCCAAGATCTCTCACATGGAGGAAACCCAAAAAAGTAAGTGCTTTATAGGCCCACAAACCAACAAGGAGGCATCCCCCAAGATATCTCACATGGAGGAAACCCAAAAAAGTAAGCACCTTATAGGTTTGCAGACTTGCAAGGAGGCATCCCCAAAAATCTCTCACATGCAAGAAACCTAGAAATGTAAGGGGACTCCGCAGAGTCAGAAAGTGACTTCACAAGCGCACCTATGAAGTGACATATTAATCTATAAATAAAACATGTTAGAAAGCAAAGCGAACATGCAGGAAAACAAGAGAACAGTCATGCAGACCATCAAAAAATTGGAAGGCTTTCAAAGGGGTCCCTTGGGAACCCTTAAAAAAAAAGGTCCACTCAAGGGACACACTGTTTGAAAAGTAAGGTCTAGTCAGGCTACCCACAAGCCAGATGCAAAGATATGAAATAGGTCTAGTCGGGCTTCCCCCAAGGTATATGCCATATAATTTTATTTGAGATAAAAGATTTCAAAGGGGGTGCCTCGAGAACCCTTCAAAATAAAATGGTTCCACTCAAGGGAAATTTCAATTGAAAGATAGAGAGAAGAGAGGGGGTCCTTAAAATGATGCACATCTATAGAACAAGTTATCAATGGCTCTAACATATAGGGGAGGAGAACCATGCAAGATACTTCGAACATACAGGATAGAGGTAGACCTCAATATCACTTGTCATTTGAAAAAGAGGCAGGTGAATCAACAAAAAAAAGAGTGATGGCACCTGGATCATGAATTTGTTTTATTTTATCCTTCAAGGGCTTACATTCACTAGTGGAATGGCCAAGCACTTGATGGTATGCACAAAAATAATTTTTTTCTTTATCATGTTCCTAAAATTTCTTATGTTTAGGAGAAGGAAAATTAATCAAGTGGGCTTTGAGAAGCCTCAAAAAAATATGCTCTTTCTCAAACAAATCAAGATGCAACCCTTTGTCTTGTGGAGAAAATTTTGACTGCTCACAAGAAGAAGACACAAAGATATAAAACAAAGGAGGATCAACCAATCCACGAAAATAAGGTTGAGTGGATATCATGTCAACATTCAACTATGGTTTCCATTCAGATTGTTCATTTGAGTAACCAAGTCCCAAATTACGCTTTTGAGGTGTGCATTCTATAGGGATCTGGATGCCTTATTCATTGTTCCCACAACGTTTACGTCGATAGCAATATTTAGATACAAGCTTAAATCCAGAGCCATATCGCACTTGCAAATCTTGAGAAGGAGGATCTTCATAAAGAGCATTATTCTATGAATGGGTATCACACTCCTCTATGGGATAGCCATCATCCTTTTTAATGGGATTTCCAGCATTATCCTCTTTAGCAAAAGCGTAATCATCTTCCTCAGAAGGAGGATCAACATTAAAAACATTATTATTTATGTTCACACTATCCCATAATATAGAATAATAATAATCTTTGATAGTGGTGGGGATGATGTTATTGGAAGGCTCAAGTGGATCGGGTTGACTTTACATTCTCCATTGAAGGAGGTTGTGAAGTCTAGAGAACCCTAATCATCACCAAGACATGCATTTTATTGAGAAAATGTAGACTTAAAATTTCTTGCTTCAGAAGGATCTTCTTTAGGGACATCTAATTGAAGAGTATCCTTCATAGTATGTATTATTGGAGTAAAAATCGACACATTGGAAGACATTGAATAAATAAGAGTAGGCACAACCAAAACTTGAATAGCAACTACCATCTTACATAAGTGCATAGCATCAGGGTCAGCCTTGACTGTGACTACTTGATTATTGCAAATTAAAATAGATTTATGCAAGGTAGATGGGATTACACCCATAACATGAATCCATGGTCTACCAAGAATAAGGTTATAAGGTAGGTTTTTCAACATAACATATACAAGGGTGGGTACGATAATAGGTCCCAACCTCAAAGGAAAGACTATCATACCTAAGGGTTGTCGACTGACATTATCGAACCCATGGATGACAACAAAAGAAGCATTAAGAGAAGATGATTCAATATTAATCTTAATTAATAGATCAATGTTGCATACATTGAGCGTCGAACTGGCATCAACAAGAGTACATCTAATGCCAATATTATTAATGTTAACTATGATCATTAGAGGGTCTGCTTGGTTTTGTACTTCTGAAGGTGAGAGTTCCTATGGAAAGAATGTAATATTTAGTGAATCTGCATGAATATGAGTTATAAACGCATCAAAATTTGATGGCCTAGCAGAAGAAGGTAGGAGGATCTTTTGCAAGGCTTCCTGAAGCATACCTTGGTAAACCAGAGTAGACTAAAGTAAGGCCTACAACAAGATCTTAGCGAGAGTAACACAAAGTTGCTTGACAAGATCGTAATCACTGGGTGCTTTAGTTGTAGGTTTAGGAGCTTGGAGAAGGCTTGGTTGTTTATTCATTCTATTTCTATAAGTATGGGATCTCGCTCTATAAGAAGGAGCCTTAGAAAGATCAAGGGAATTTCTATCAATGGGACACCCTCAATAGAGAAAATCCTTTTAGGAGAAGGACTAGCTAGAGTTAGGTAAATGATCGGTCTCTTAGGACTTTGACGGGCAATAGAGACATAGATTATCATCACAACTAGTAGAATAATTATCTGAAGAAAAATTCTCAACATCGATCCAAGGAGGATTAGATGTGGAAGGAGATTCATCATTCACTAATGCATCATCTCTAGAAGAGAGTGAATTTGAATAAAGAAGATATTCATCATTCACAAATGCATCATCTCTAGAAAATAGTGCATTGGAAGGAATAGGAGACTCATCATTCATGAATGGATCATCTCTAAAGGAGAGTGCATTGGAAGAGAGAAAAGATTCATCATTCACAAATGCATCTTCTCTAGAAGAGAGTGCATTGGAATGAAGGGAAGGTAGAGTAACTTTAAGAAAGGTATCAATTATTTCATCTTCTTGCAACAAAATATCCTCTGAAGCAAGAGTACTTTCATGAGAAGGATCAAAGATATCAAGTGACATAGGCAAAGCCAAGTCACCATCACATGCATGAAATGGAACATCATTAATTCATTGAATATAATTTGATATTGAACTGATAAAATAACATATTCAATTCATTTTAGTGACAAAACTAAGAAAAACTCAAAATCTAGATTTTCATATTTTTCGGTATTTTCTAGTTTCTAGTAATTTATGTTTTTGGAGGCCTTCAGAGTGGAATTTAGGTTTGGAACTTGCGTCAGCCCTAAAATTTGATAGTTGAAGGCATTGTATTTTAGAGACTCAACAATTCCTCTTGGAGACCTTTCCAATGGTGCAAATGATTCTGAATTCCGAGAACGGAGTCAAAAGTTATGACCCCACCAAGTAGGGGTAAATAAATTCCTTGTTTTTTGAAAAAAAGTTGTTCTTCATGTCGAGTTCACCAAAATGTAGAGAAGGGGAATTTTCTCCTCATGAGTTCTCTTCATTTAAAGAGCCTCACAAGGCGAACTTCCCTAAACTACCTCAAGGAATAGTGTGAGAATTCTAGAATTAGAAAGAAGAAGTCACAAACATTTTCTGGACAAACTGACAAGCTCTCGGCCAAAGGATGGAAGCACAGGTCTGGGATGATAGCGCGGTGCGCTGGCATATCTCTGGCATGCAGGCATTTGTACGGACCAGAGAGCGAGAATGTCACATAAAATAGCTTAGTGACTACTAGCAATCTAGTTATTGAGAACTTCAAAAGTACTAGAAAATAACAGAATGTGATAAAGCTGAAATAAAGTAAAATAGAAATGATAAAGAGAATAAGAGATAGAAAGGAAATGCTTACAACCAAGCAAGTGATGAAACCCCCAGCTAGAAAATGTATTCAATACCTACATCTGTAAGATCTAGAGAAAATGTTGGGTGTGTATAGGGGTTTTCCTCAGTCAAACCCCCGTTTTGGTGTTACCATCTCCATGGAAAGCCAGACATAAAGAGATAATGCAACTGAAATGGACAAAGCATGTGGTGACAACAAAACTTGCTTTAGGAGTAGAACCCACACCACCAAGTATGAGTGATAAAAGAAACCACTGCTCGAGGAGGATAATTTGTATCATAATATGTAGATGCAATAGATAGGGGATGTGACAAATCCCAAGATGCTCAAAGGCACAAGATACAAGGTAGATATCACATGAAAGGATTAGAAAGATAAGGAGGGAAACAAAGAGAGTTGCAAGAACCAAGATTGTTGTAGAGGATGTTGTAATGTTTTAAGAGTGTTACTATAACAAGAGAGAAATCCAAGAGCCAAGGCTAGAAGGAAGTTAGAGGTAGAAGAGACCCAAATGGATGGAAAATATAGCTTTTTAGGAAGGAAAAGGAGCTTCTTGATCCGTTTCAAGGAATCCAAAGCCATTACCACCAACAAAATGAGATGACAAGTGGAAAACATGCATGGAAATGGTTGTTTGATCATTGAAATGTCGCAAGACGCTAGCACAACGTGCTAGTGTCTAGACATGTCATGCTACAAAATGACACGAATGGGGGAAGCATCAGGTTTAATGCCAAGATGACACGCAAGGGTAGCTACTGAAAAGGGTGTTGAGCATCATAAGAGGGAAAAAGGCTAATGAATGGGCCAAAATGAGCATACACAAATGCTAAGGGAGTGGAAACTAAAGCAGACACAAGAATGTATGTGGAATTGCAAGGGGTGCAATTTTACGACATTACATATTGTAATCATGATTTGTATGGTTTACAAGGTAAGTTAGGTACTTGTTATAATATAAACACATTATTCATACTAAGTTCTAACCCACTTACTATAGTCAACATCCAAGCTATAATATAAAGGGAGATTAGATTCTAAAACAAAGGTCACAACCATGAAATTATAGTATAGTTTATCATGCATATACTTTATTTGGTAGCAATTGATTATCCTAGTATACACTATAGTCATAGCAAATAATCATAAGTACTAGTATCTTCACAAATCACAAAACCTCATTCATGATTAGCATCTTATAATAAATAAATAATTGGACATAATCAACAATATAAAAATATAATATTAAAAAATTAATGAGCATTTCTATTTTCTAGCACAATGTTCTATGATTGAGTACCACTATCCCATCTACATTGGTAACTTAGTTATCATTATAAAATTAATAGTAGGTTTCTACACTAAAATCAATAAAAATAATATTCAGAGAAACACATGTTAATTATTTCTTTTTATAGAAAATAAGGTGCAACAAGGTTTAAATTAATTGACAACTAGAAAATATAATCTAGAGATCTAGCATTATCCTACAAAAATTTGGAGATTAATTGAATAAAAAATATTATATAAACATTAAAATAATAGTCGGCCTCTACTTCTGCAATAGCGTTAGAGGATATTGTTTTGACCACTTGTGTTTGTCTAGTCATTGGTTTTGCTTTGTCCACAACTCCTCTCATCCTGTGCATGGACTCCTTTACCTCATTGGTTGTGGAGGAGGCGGTGTGTGTCGACTTTTCCCTTTCTAGTTGTGTGCCTCTTGTTGTCTCTCTTGCTCATGCCACCTTATGATTTTGACCCCTTATGCCCCTTAATTTTTTCCTACCTCTACTATGGGTCATAGTTATGCTTTGGTAGCTAGGTGTGATCTTTCTTGTCAGCAGAAGGTGAATCATCATATTCCCTATGCCAAACCTTACCTAGTGGTGGTTTGTGGTGCAATTTTTTTTGAAAATGAGGGTTTCTACTAGCATAGAGGTTTGGTGTACATCATTTTCTAAACCTTTTGCCTTCTCTCCCTGACCTACATACATGGATTTTGGATTTTTGGAGGCCTTAGTAGCTGGTAAGATTGATCTCTTCCATTGTTCTAAAGGTTTTTTCATTGCTTCCTTTGCTTATTTTGAGGATCATTATTTAGTACTGGGTCATTTTTGTGCTTGGGGTGAGCACTCACTCTTACTCAAACCTTGGACAGCCTCCTTCAACCCCCTTATTGAACCACTTAATGCACGTCCAATATAGATTAGAATTTGGAATATTCCTCTCTAATTCTATGAAGATTCTTGTTATGAGGTCATTAGCAATTCTATCAGTTGCTTCTTGAAAGTTGATAATTCCACCTCTTTCATGGGCATTCAAAGTTTTCTCACATTTTGGTGGATATTGATATCTCCATGCCTCTTCATGAGAAGGTGGTTCTATTGGTTGGGGATCATCCCTAGTCTCAACCACACAATTTATGAGGGTGTTCCTTTCAAGTTCTAGTGTTTCTCACTACTAGTCATCTAGCTTCAAATTGTTCTCTCATGTGTTTTAAAGGTGTGAGCACTTAGTCAAAGAATTATAATGATGATCTACTAACTATTTTACCTATTCAGTTAGTTGCTTGTGCTCAACTTTAGGGTTCCATTATGGATATTGATTGTTGTTAACCTTGGTATCCTTATATTACACCTTTGGGTACTAATGATCATCCCATGGGGGTGTCACATACTCCCCCTAGGGCCATCTCGCAATAATGGGTCCCAAACTTATGACATCCTGATTGTTTCTTGAAATCACATATTTTTAAGAAAAACTAATGATTTAAGCCTTGAGGGATTCCATCTAAAGTGTTTTAATTGAAGAGGATTAAATAAGACCCCCTTAGATCAAACCCCCTTGGATAGAACCCTTATAGTATTAAATCATATCCACAATGGATTCTCCTTCACACCTATCAAAATACTACCAAAAAACACCTTTTCTTTACAATTTGAAGGATTAAATAAATTCGTCTAGAAATTGTGTTTTGTAAGTATGTGGCTCTTGTTATAAGCTTTTAAAATATTATGATTTAAATATTTTTAATTTTATTATTATATTTTTATTTTATTTCTTGTGAATGTTGTTTTTCACTAAACATCAATGTATTTATTTCAAATAAAAAGAAAAATAGAGAAAAAAATTCTAAAAAAAATGCATTAGGTATTAATGTTCTTGTTTCAAAATAAATAAATAAATAAATTTTAATACATACAAAATGAGTTATGGATGATGACATACACCTATGTTCATATTATAAATACTTTGACTTCAAAAATTAATTAAAAAAAATGCAACAAAAATTATGTAAATGTATTAATGTACTAGCTATTAATGTTAAAAATACATATTTTAAAAATTATAATTTTATCATTTCAATAAAAAAATTTATGCATTACGAAAAATGTCACTTTTAAAAAATGGTGTTTACTATAAAAAATAAGTTACTTAGAGTAACATAAAAAAATCACAATTTATTTCTATTTTAAAAATATATATATATTTACAATCTACATGCAAATCCTCACAAATCGCTAGTCATCATCATCTCCAAATTATTAATGGTTTATTTTCTATAGGTTTCATAAAGTGAAATTTTGTAAAAAATGTTGATATTAATGTCCTACTTTAGCCAAAAAGTGGGACATAGTATTGTAGGATGACCCCCTAATAGTGGGTTTTGGATGATAGTATTGCATAGACTATTGTTCATAGAAGGTGAAAATGTCCTTATTCTACCTCATCCATTTCTCATTCTCAAGACTTATTGGATAAGTCTATTTTATAGGGTTGAGAAATTGTTCCTCATTTCTTTCTGATTCTATATTTTGGTCAAAACAAATGGTCTTTGTTTGGTCTTTCCTAATCTCACTTTTGGTGAGAGTTATCTTTCTTGCGTTGATGGTTGTTTTGTAATGAGTTCAAGCCCTTTCCCATTTTCATAATCAAAACTCTAAAATCAAGTCACTAATCCGCGAAGTGAAACATTACAAGCTGAAAGTCCTATTACTTCTCCACCAAGAAAAACCTTCAACAAACACAATCTCAATTAAATGATATAGCACAAAGTTCATATAACCTATCTTGAGTGTCCTCCAATCTCAATATAGAAACACCACTTATCTAATCAACACAAAAGAAATAAATAATAATGAAATAAGAAAATAGTTACTCATACAAATTTGATTCATCACAAATTTTGATACCAAAATTTCCTTGTTTACTAATTGGAACTGATTTTTCATTTTGAACTCAAAATCTCAATTTGGGTAACACTTCATTGCAATCAATTAAAGGTAAAAAATTACAAAAGATCTATGTCATATTTATAGATGAGAGCTAAATAAATAATCTAAGAAAAGTCTAAATACTTTGAGTTATTCAATATTGGAGTCCAAAATTATTGAAGGACTTCATTGTTGTTACATGTATTTACAATTTTACAAATGAAAAATGACATGTAAATTATCTTCAACTAACTACAAAAACCTATAAATAGTAAAAACTAATACAAGGCAGATTTAGCCTTCTTCAACTTCCTTCTCCATGAAATATCCATGATGACACACACTTCATCAATGTATGGAATTGGAGTGTACTTGGAGATGGTGAGGATTCTTGAGATTGACTCCTTTGATGGTGTCAAATGCTTAAAAATTCATTTCATGAACAAATTTTCAAATTATCCAAAGTAAGTTGAATATCCATCATTCTGATCATTGAAGCTACTCAGAAAGCTTCATCTTCAAATTCCTTTTGAACAATAGATGGATGTTCTTGAATAACTGAAACTTGGGAAGAATATTCCTATTGTGTTTCAAATCTTTCTTGCTCAGTGACAAGTAAGAATTTGATCAAAACTACTCAAGAGCCCAGACACAAAAAATCAAAATGACATGTAAGAGTATCTATTAAAATTTCATATTTTCCAGTTATAGAAAATAAGGTTTTATGCATTGGAGGGAAATGTCTGAGTGATTGCATATTCTTTGGAAATTTAGATGCAAAGGTGGAGAAAAACTAAGCTCTTCCATGGGGTATTACAATTCAAATGTAATTACTCAAATTTTTAGAGATACTACATGTTGGATGTAAATTTGAGCTATTACGTAGGCTTTTAGAGTTTGGATGAGATGATGGCGAAAAATGGAGTGATTGCATGTAAACTAGGGTTTGAGTACAATAAGTGGAAAAAAAGGAGCACAAATGATTAACTTGGAAAAGTAGGATAATTTCTAAGGTTAGGAAAATATTGGTGAAAATGTGCATATGCATTACAAAATGATGAAATTGCGAATGAAAAATTTCTTTGCAAAAATTTATAAAGTCGTTAAAAATTAATGAAATTACAAGTGGGAAAAACTTTGATTTTTGGCAATTTCGACATAAAATATCGATTTTGCAAGTGGGTAGATCACCATTGGTTTTTTTTTCAAATAATTAAAATTCAATGATTATACAAGTTAACCTTTTATTTTCATTCTTAGGTTGGGGAAAAACCACAAATCTACAAAGGAGGTAGAACACTTTGTTCATTTGTACATTTGGCAGAAAATGTTGATGATACAAGTTGTTGAAATGGACAACTAAGAGGGAGGTGAGTCAGTTGTCACAAAATTAAACCCTTAAGTCATTTATCAAAGAAAAACCTTAACACTTCTTAAATGATTAAATATTAAGTGCAAGTGCAAAAATTGAAAACCATCACAAAACAAAGTAACACTAGATTTATGTGGAAAACCCAAAGAGGGAAAAACCACGGTGAGGATTAACACACAATATAGAGAATATCAAAACTAATTATAAAAAATATCACTGCCTAAGGCTCACTACCAATAGAAAGACTCACTTTCCATAGGGCTACAACCTAGAGATACAAAAGATGGCTTACTACAAAAATATAAAAATTATGGCTCATTGCAAAAAATTTGAACTAATGGAATACACCTTCCTTGTGTAGAATCTAATTCTAAATGAAGCTCAGTATAAGTAGTACAACTTCTCTCAATAGTCGCTCAATAATTCTATTTTGGTCTTCAATTGATAAATCATTTAGGCTTGCAACATACACACACACTCACATTGCTCATTCACTTCTCTATCTTCTCTAGTGATACTCATATATTATAGGTATATTCCATTCATCCATTAGGCTTGCCTACTTGGATGAAAGGAAAATAATCAAAGAGAACTCTTGTCAGCATTATTATATTAAGTCGGATAGGATCTATAAAAAACATGCACAATATAGATTCAATCATTTTAATACATAACATGTGTTAGGTCAGCCAATACTGGAGGGTATGTGTAGGATCATCATGGAAAAAAAAGGTCCGTAAGTGGTGATGAAAATTCAGAAAATCGGAGTTAGGCAACTTGACGTAAAAATTTGAATAAGTTATCTATATTATCTCAAAAATTTGTAATAATAGAATCTTTATAAAATTGAATGTAGTTTCTAAACTACTAGGTTTAAAAAACACAAAAATATATTTGGTGAAAATTTGAAATTTCAATGCAGTAGTACATAAATTCCGGGGAAAAAATAAGAAGTAGGTGTATAGAGTTAAAATTTGTCATTGATAACTTTCTGCTCCCAACACAAAACTTCTCAAGATCTCGAATATAGATGTCTGAGTGAATCATAATGAATAGTTAAGATATCAGAGTCATGGCTTGTCTTGTGGTAGAATCCATACCTAGAAACTAGTACATCGATTCATTGATAAAGAACATCTTTAATAGGGAATAGCTTCTCGTAAATGCCTCATATATTTGATAAATATTGTGTTGACATCAATGACAACCATTTGATGCAATCCAATTTCCAACAGTCTCATTTCCACCACAAATAACATGTCATTGTTTTGTAAGGTCAGGGAAAAACCTTGACCCTACAAAAAGGTATTTTTACACTTGTAACTATGGAAAATATTGTTGACTAAACAATCAAGTTTTGATTATGTTGCATACATGGTATTTTTTTCCACACATAAAAGGTACTTTATCAAGTTTTGAGAGATCAAGGAAAAACCCCAACCATACAAAAAACTAAGGTATTGCATTCCTTTTTGAATGCACAAGGTTTTATTTTTCCTATGAAAGAGAAGTATTCCAATAAGAACCACTACAAGCTATAGGAAAAACCACTACTCCATCACCGACTGTAGATCAAAGCTAAACAAAAATGGCATGGATGGTCGAATTGGTAGTTCCATGTAGCCGGGGAGTTAATCGTTTAGAAAATTGAAATTAGCAACAACACACAAGGTGAGGAATTGGAAGGATGTGCAACAAAATGGCTCACAAAGATGAAATGTATTGACTATGCTCATTTCTAAATAAGACAATTAATTAAGGTAATGCTTTAATGCAACTTACATAAGGCAATCATATTTTAAGATGAAAAAGGTCATTTAATATCTCCAACATTGGGATCTACATATGTGTTAACCCATTCTAACTGTCAACCTGATAAAAGAGAATAAAGGAGAATTCTACTAATATGTGCAAGTCTTGTATCAAACAAGGTACACAACATCAAACATTAAGTTGTTGGATCATAATTTATTAATAAACAATGATTAGTATTGTATCATTTCAAAAGATAGTATAATATGTTAAGCTCTTAATACAAAAGTTCATACGTCAAACTTTGACATTAGCAAGTTACAAATCCAACAAACACAATTCCCATGCTTCTAAAAGGGGGTTGATGACTGTACCAAAGCAGCCTTATCAAAATATTCCAATTGCACGGTGAAAGGAATGATAAAAAAAATATTCGAAAGATGTATTTTTGATGTTCTCTTCAAGAATATCATAACTAAAAGAAAATACACATACTCCCAAACTCACAAATAAATTTTCAATAATTTGGAACCTCGTAGAAAATAGAAGAGGTAAATGAGGCCTACCTTGTCTATCCAAGTTAGGATCAACCCAAATTAAAAACTAGTGTTAAAATTTATTTTTCTCAACAAGATTATTTTCCCTTGTATTTTCAACCACTTCCCAATAAAAATCAATAGTCCTTACATACCCACATCCCCATCAAGCAAAATTTCAAAAATAGTCAAGACATAACTGTGTCTCCAAAAAGTGTAGTCTTTGACACTTTTTCACTCATTTTGGCCTTTTCTCTTGGATTTTGGCCTTGTTTTACCTCGATTCAGTCTTGTAAGCTTGCAATTCAACAATAACCTAGTGGTGTTTCACTAAGGTGTTGTGAAGTGTTGTAACACACTTCCTCACTTTTCTAAGACCCTTTCAACATAATTCACCTAAACAACACACTTTTACCTCTTTCCAAGCCTTGTGCCAAGGTGTTGTAAAGTGTTGTAAGGCATTTTCACCCTTTCCTAGGCTTATCATCCATTAATTAACCCTTTTATTATGCTAATTTGTCCATTTAATGTACTTTTAGTCCCGAATTAAGTGTGTTTCGGGAGGAAAACTTGATAAACTTCATTAAACATTATTTTATTCCCGACCACCACTTGAAACTCCCCAAGTGGACTAGGTCGCTAGATTGGGTGACCTAGACCCTTTTGGCATAAAATTCAAATTTAAAACAAAATCTAATGGGAATCTTGCCTCCTAAACCCTAGTGTCGACCTATCATGTTTTATTTTGGGAAAATTAGGATTTTGCATGTACAAATAAGGGTTTCCACCTTCATCTTCCCCCTTGAGATCATTTTGTATTCACAAGCACTCTTGCACTCCTATGTTCAAAAGCAATCAATCAAGCACAAGGCATCATAAGTTACTTCCATTGGAGATATTCTTGCATGTTGCAGATTTTAGCAAGCAAAGGTTTGGTAAGTGTTTCCATTAAGTTCATCATTCAAGCATCTTATCCCTCCTTTATTTATCATTTGCATTTAGGGTATGTGCAGGATCATCATGGAAAAAATAGGCCCTTAAGTGGCAATAAAAAGACAGAAAATCAGAGTTAGACAATATGATGTAGAAATTTGAATAAGTTATCTATATTATTTCAAAAAAATGTAAAAATAGAATCTGTAGCAAATTGAATTTAGTTTCTAAACTACTAGACCTTTATTTAAAATATATATATATATATATTTGGTGAAAATTTGAAATTTCAATGTAGTAGTATTTAAATTTCAGGGTAAAAATAAGAAGTAGGTGTCTGTTTGACCACCCTAACCACAATAAAATGATAATAATTTTTTATAATATTTTAGATATAAGTAGAGGACTCACGTCCCGATGTGATGCATATTTTTTTATAATTTTTTTCCAAGTGAATAATTAATTATGAATTTTTTATTACAACTTTTAAAAAATATAAAAGCTCATCTATCTAACCACCTTAACTTGGTCAAAAATTCATGAAATTCAATTTTTATTTTTTTTAATCCTATAGTATGTGAAGGATAAAATGTGACGCATGTTTTGGATTCAAAAAATGTGATACCATTTGAAAGTTATAGATGTTTTTCAATCAACCTATCAATCAAGACTTTATTCGTAATTCTAATAGAAAATGAATAATAATTATTTATTAAATCAAAGTAAAGAATAATTTATATTGGTGGAAAGATGGGAATCTCCTCTAAAAACCCTTTTTGTTTCATCAATTTTGGGTTAAGAAAAAGTCATCATCCACATGGGCCATCATATGGCTTACATATCGCCACTTTTTGGCCCATCATGATCCTGCACATACTCTTTAGCTACCATCATAATGGGTTTGACCTAGGAAAACCCCTATTTCCTAACCCTAACATTCTCTTGGTCTTTGCATGTAATTGCAAGATTATATTCATATTTGGGGAAGTACAAAGTGTTGGAGAAAGTAAAATGTTCTACTCAAGTCACATAAAAGCATCAAACCCTAGAAGGAGAAAAAGGACAAGTTACAAGTCATTTTTCGGGAGTTTCAGACACATATTGTTATAGAGGAAGAAAGTACCAACTGAGACCCACATAATCAAAACCTAAATCCTCAGAAAGCAACAAGAGGATTAGGTCACCAATATTGGTGACCTTGTCCCTATTCTGAGCCTAAAAGGGATTTTTTGCATTTTTGGGTACCCTTTTCTCTGAAACCCAGTCCGACAGAATTTCCTGACAAGAGGACTAGGTCACCTAGCTTGGTGTAAGTGTCCCTCTACTGATTTTAGATATTTTCAAGAACCTTTAAGGGCTCCTCATCTACAAGTTTCCATTTTCAGGTGCACAAGCTCTCAACCTTCCAGTTTACTTTTTGTATTGCATGCGCTTAGATCATATACATTAGATAGTTTTCATTGCTTTGTTTACATTTTATAGATTAGATTAGTATCATTTCATTTCAATATTTCTAGCCATACAACACACACACATTAAAACCTTCATCAATCGACCTTCCCTTTGAATTCAACCACTAAAGTATCCATAACCATCAAGTGGAAAGAGTGTCATTCTCACACACCAAGTGATCCTCAGGTGAAAAACCCTAAGGGCCTAGTCTAGGGAATCCTCTTTCCCTAGCTCTAGTGTTATATTTTTGGTGGTTCATTTTGGTGAACCCAAACATAGACCACTTCTTACCTTTTTGATATTGCATTTCATCTTAGGAGATAGCTTTCATTGCATTGAAAATTTTGCATTGTTTGCATCCTAGGGTTAGTAGAAAAAGTGCATTATTGAAAGTTCATACTAGAATTGCACATTGCATTACATTTTCAATAAGAAAATACAGAAAAAATTATCTCTGTTTATATCAGAAAATTAGAAAAATCATAAAACTACTACACTACTAGGACTAAGTCACCACACTGGGCCACCTAGGCCTTTGGCATTGTTCATTGTCAAATGTCAAGAAATTTTTCTGTCTCTTTTGTATTACAGATCCCTAGTTTTACATTTATGTGTTTTGTTCTAGAATTTTAACTTTTGTCACTTTATCTTGCATTTCCTAAGACTACAACCCATCCTTATGAAACCTTGTTTGAGAATTTTTCATTCCTTTGCCGATAAAATTGTGAGACCAAGTTCTAGGATCATGGCATCTAACAAAACTATTGTTTTAGACCTTGGGATCCCTCTGACTTCAACTCCAAGTATTGACGATGGTATGCTAGGCTTATAGACCATCCTTAGCAATTCCTTACACCTAGGAGACACAATCGGTGATAAAAATGACCTCCCACATGATAAGGTCTTCCATATGCATGTTGATCTAGGTGATTATCAACATGAAATCAACCTTGAGCCCATCTCTAGAACCGCTATCCCCACTATCCCCGCTATCGAGAACCTTCACCACTTACTTGATCATGATGATGGCTTATGTGTCATGAAAAGGATAGCATAAATCTATGAAAAATATGCACCTAAAGTATATCATTCACCCAATCCTATGTTTGTCCAACGAGGACCTTCTACTCCTCCCCCCTCAACCATTGTTTCTATTCCCACCTATACATCTAGCGTGACAACCACTATGCAACAGGTTAGTAATGTGGTACCTCCCCTCAACATCCCTACTAGTGTCTCTACTTCTCTTATGACATCCCACCCCACCACCTCTTCCATTGTCCCTACCCTTACTATCCCTACCACTTCCCCTTCCACTTCCTTCACCCCTTCATCTCTCTCCCTTCCACCTCATAGAACTTACACCGACCCTCTTATTACATAACTTTTTCACACTATAAATTCCATGCAACAACAAATATCCACCATCAACCAAAGCCAATATGGCTCCCCCACCCACTACATTCATATTAATCCATTATCCCTTGACATCCTACACACTCCCTTGCCACAAGGAAAAGAGATCCATAGATTTGAGAAGTACGTAGGGAAGCGTGACCCTTATAACCATGTCAATGCCTATACTTCCCTATGTAGTGACTTCACTCTTGATGACTAGTTGATCGCTAAGTTATATCGAAGGACTCTCAAAGATGATGCCTTGGACTAGTTCTCCTCCTTGCCTAATAATTCCATTAGTTCATTCAATGAACTAGTGGATGCCTTCATTAATCACTTCCAAGTTAATATGGCCCCGAAGAAAACCTTGGTGGACCTCATGAGTTGCAAACAAGACAATAATGAGAAGATAATTGATTTTATCTCTCATTATCAAGCTCTTTAATCCTTCATTGATGTTAAAATTCATGACACTCATCTACAAAAGATGTTAATTGAAAACCCTGTGACACCCCTACAAGATAAACTTACCCTCATGAAGCTACCCTCTTTTATGCACCTGTGCCAAGCACTTTGTGACTATCATAACTCAACTAGTAGTTGTGATTCATGCTCCACTTATAGTCAAGTTGAGAAGTCTGGAGCTTCTTCCCAATCCAACCCCAAACCATTTCGTAAACCAAACAAAGGGTCTCTCCATTTTTACCCTTCATCTCAAATCCCTCCACCTGTTAGTAACCAAGTGGTCATTATTATGTCTACAATTCCCTTTAATTATGGAGATCCTAAGTGTACCTTCACACCCTTGTCCACCACCCTTGATAACACCATGAACCAATTACTCCAACAACAAATGATCTCTTTACCTCCCATCTATACACCTGATCCCAATAAACCATTACCTCCATCATATAATTCCACTGCTTATTGTCACTTTCATCGACAAAACAAACATGACATTGAACAATGCAAGTGTCTAAAGCACCTTGTGCAAGACCTAATTGATTCAGGTCGTTTATCTATTTCTAGTGTTAATGATAAAAGAAATAAATCTATGGCACCCCCTAACCAAAACTTGGAAATATTCACCAATCCCATGACCAAACATAATGTGTCGTTTGTCAAAACAAGTGAAAATTCACCACCTTATGTCATGAATGTGGATTCAAAAGATCTTCTTTTCTATTTCTCTTCCCATGGTAACCCATGTCACACCTATTGATGAAATGGTAGGAGCAATAGATGTTATCCATCGTAAGGCCCCAACAAAAAGACCTCTTGAGATCAACTTTTCAATGCAAGATATACTAAGAAATCTTCCTGATGGTCCTCTCTACATAGCTATTTTAATTTATGATAAACCCCCTAACGGGATACTCATAGATCCCACCTGTGGCAAGAATGTGATCATAAAAGAACTCCTATTATTACAGAATCTTTCTCAAGATTTATATCATCACCTACTGCTTGGGTCAAAACACATAATGGTTTTGTGTGCCCGAAGATTGGATCAATTACCCTCTTGTTACAAATAGGTCTGAAAACATTGGATGTTACCTTCTCCATTATCCCACAATCAGACCAATTTTGTTTGCCACTTGGCCACCCTAGGCTTCGTTCTACGAAAGTGGTCCCATCCATCATCCACAAGTGTGTGAAGTTTCCCTTTGACAATGACATATTCACTGTCCACCATAGTGGCTTTAATCATTTATCCTCCAAGGGTAACTTTTCCCTAGAAGCCTTCTAGCCTGAGCCCATGGAACCCATCACCCCTAGATGGGACTTTTTCTTCATTTCCTATCAAAATTTCAAAGCCAAGAAGATCTTTGAATTCTCTCTATGCAACATACATCCTTCTACCTTAGACTCACCCATCCTTGATGAAGCCATTTTTCCACCCGACTCTGATATGCCTACTCAACCCACTCCTAAAACCTCTTCCACATCATCCAAGAGGCCTAGGGACCATGATAGCCATTTTGTCCTCCCTCCCCTCACTAAACAAGTCTATAAAGCTAAGGAGAAAGTGGATGAGCCACCCATAGTTTCTCTCATCACTCCTCTCAGCGATGATACACAACCTATGGTAGACCATCCCGCCCCTTCCCCCATGCACCTTGACAAAAAAGAAAAAAGGAATAAAGAGTCTAGAGAATGTAGGCATCGTCATCATGCTCTTTCTCGCCAATCTTGTGAGGAAGAAAAAACTGAATATCACAACCCACCTATGCTCAAAGCCATGCCCATTGATCCTCCTCCTCCACCCCCACAACTCGATCCTATACCTCCCACACCACCCATTTTACATGCCATAACTGATATTGTCATACGATCCACCATTGTCAACAACTTAGATTATGATGATGATGAGAACACTCGAATTGATGAAGAGGTACACCAAACCTTGAATTCACTATTCTCCTCTTCCATGAGCATTCACAAAAATTCTCCTAGGACAAGCATTGATCTTGACGCTAGTTTGGAAATTGTTGTCGTTCCTCTCACTAGTCGTCCTCCTAAGTTTTATAATGATGAAGACTGGAAGGCAGATGAATTTCTCGTAGAGTAATGCACATGCACCTTAATAGTCTTTATTTTTCTTTCTCTTTTTTGTGCTTATGTATCATATATTCCCCGTCTTGTTTGATGTTTTCTTACTCTTTGTGACATTCTTCTATATGTATCTACCTTCTTCTATGTGTCATGAATTCATTTTTTCTTCTCAATTTTCCTTTTCTTTTTACTTTCATTTGGGGATGATGCAAGGCATTGAGACTGCAATGTCTCTTTCAAGTTGACCCAAATGAACCTCTTTTCCTTTTTGTTTCCTTTTTCCTTTCATTTGGCTATGAGGAAAGGCATTGAGACCACAATGTTTGCTTCATGCTGACCCAAATTATTCTATTTTCCTTTCTCTTTTTCCTTTCATTCGAGGATGATGCAAGTCATTGAGACCGCAATGTCTACTTCATTTTGACTCAAAAGCAAGGATCTTTTTCATTTGTATTTGTATTTTTCTTTTTGTTTTCCTTTTGGGGATGATGGAAAGCATCGAGACATCCTATGTCTATTCCATGTTGACCCAAATTGGCTCTCCTTTTTCATTTTATTTCGCTCTCTCTGTGTCTTTTTCCAAATCTATGTATCTGGGGGAATGATGATAGTTTCACGCTTTCTAAACAAACATTGTAGAAAACGAACAAACTAACCCTAGATCCATAGATCCCTTATGTGTTTGGTATTTTTCATTTTGGGGGAACCCCCATTTTCCTTTTATTTCTTCCATTTTTCATGATGTAGCCTTTCTTGGACACCTATCACTTGACATTGGGCTTTTCAAGTAAAGCTCTCATGTCCCTTTTGCATTTTTCCTTTCTCTACTTTAAAGTAATTACTCAAAAAATAGTGTGTAGGATTTCATTTAAAGTCAGGGCATACATTGGCACTATTTTATTTTATTTTTTGGATTTTCATTTCCCTTTTCTTTTTCTCTGATTCCTTGTGCAACCTTATCACTTCACATGATGTTTTTTCTCACTTTCTAGATGACATTTGGTGTGATGTCCTTCATGGGTGTGACTTATCTTAGCAAATTACATTCCTCTTAGTGGCCTGATGGGACACACTACATCCCTTAAGTTGCGAATCTTCTATCCTTTGATAGGTCCTCTTTGGAGACACTAGACACAATGTTACCTAGGTCAAAGACCTCATATGAACCATACAAGACTCCTTGGAACACTCTTTTTGCATTTTGTATTTCACACTTTTTTAATTTGGGCATACATGGCCACCTGACATAACAACTTGTATGCCTATGGTGCCATCTTGCATTTTTTCATGATTTCTAAGCATCCAAAGCTTTGATTGTCTCATGAACCACAAACCCTTATGGCACCTTATCAAAGATATCAAGAGGTATAACTTTGGTATGGTTGAGTGGGAGGCCAAACTAGCAGCATGATTTTCCCCATAGCCAAATTTTTGTGTGTGAGTGCATACCAACTGTGTGTATGTATCTCACCACCTTTTGGCATTCTCACCCAGTGAACAACCGAAAGTCTCATTGGCCCAAAGTGACTACATCCTTTTCTTTTAGACAAACAACCTAGATTTGATCCACAAATAGCTGGACAAATGATCGAAGCTTGATCTAACTTTTCTCCACCTTTTCTCATCACTCCTTGTGTGATATTTTGTACTTATGATTGGTTTGCCATGGGATCTTGATCCTAGGGGCTTGATCACCTCTATTGATCATAGTCATCTCACCTTACTAGAATGATTACATTAGATCTTGCTTGACACACATGATTTAACTACTTTAGTGTGAGTTTGAAGTAAGTTCATAATCTCACTAAAGTGGGGGATAAATGTGTCACAAAAAAGTGTAGTCTTTGGCACTTTTTCACTCATTTTGGCCTTTTCCCTTGGATTTTGGCCTTGTTTTACCTTGATTCAATCTTGTAAGCTTGCAATTCAACAATAACCTAACGATGTTTCACTAAGGTGTTGTGAAGTGTTGTAACACAATTCCTCACTTTTCTAAGACCCTTTCAACACAATTCACCTAAACAACACCCTTTTACCCCTTTCCAAGCCTTGTTCCTTGGTGTTGTAAAGTGTTCTAATGAATTTTCACACTTTCCAAGCCTTATTATCCATTAATTAAACCTTTTATTATGCTATTTTTTCCTCTTAATGTAATTTTAGTCCCGAATTAAGTGTTTTTCAGGAGGAAAACCTGATAAAATTCATTAAACATTATTTAATTCTTGATCGCCACTTGAAATTTCCCAAGTGGACTAGGTTGTCACCTTGGGAGACCTAGTCCCTTTTGGCATAAAATTCAAATTTAAAGTAAAATCTAACAAGAATCTTGTCTCCTAAACCCTAGTGTTGACCTATCATGTTGCATTTCAAGAAAATTAAGTTTTTTCATGTACAAATAAGGGTTTCCACCTTCATCTTCGCCCCCCCTAAGACCATTTTTCATTCACAAGAACTCTTGCACTCCTATCTTCCAAAGCAAGCAATCAAGCACAAGGCGTCATAAGCTACTTCCATTAGTGTTGTTCTTGCATGTTGTAGATTTCAGCAAGCAAAGGTTTGGTAAGTGTTTCTATTAATTTCATCATTCAAAAATCTTCTCCTTCCTTTGTTTCTCATTTGGGTTTAGCTACCATCAAATTAGTTTGACTTAGGAAAACCCCTAGTTCCTAACCCCGACATGCTCTTGGTCTTTGCATTTATTTGTAGGATTGTATTCAGATTTGGTGAAGTACAAAGTGTTGGAGAAAGTACAAACATTCTACTCAAGTCACATCAAAGCATCAAACCGTAGAAGGAGCAAAATGACAAGTTACAGGTCATTTTCGGGAGTTTCAAACACAATCTGTTAGAGAGGAAGAAAGTACCAACCAGGACCCACAAAATCAGACCCTAAATCCTTAGAAAGCATCAAGAGGAATAGGTCACCACTATTGGTTACCTTGTCCCTATGCTAAGCCTAAAAGGGGTTTTTTCATTTCTGGGTACCCTTTTCCTTGAAACCCAGTCCAATAGAATTTCCTGACAGGAGGACTAGGTCACCCAACTTAGCGTAAGTGTCCCTCTATTGATTTCAAACATTTCCAAAACCTTATGGGGCTCCTCATCTACATTTTTCCATTATGTTCACAAGCTCTCAACCTTCTAGTTTATTTTTTGTATTGCACGCACTTAGATCATATAGGTTAGATAGTTTGCATTTCTTTGTTTACATTTCATAGATTTGATTAGTATCGTTCCATTTCAAGATTTCTAGCCACACAACATACACACATCACAACCTTCATCAATCAGCCCTCCCTTTGAATGGAATCGACAAAAATACCATAACCACCAAGGGAAAAGAGTGCCATTCCCACACACCAAGTGCTCCTAGGGTGAAAAAACCTAGGGGCCTAGTATAGGGAATCCTCTTTCTCTATGTCTAGTGTTTTATTTTTGATGGTTCAATAACCAAACAAAATCCCTCTCTAAAATAGAAACCCCACAACTTTTCAGCTTCCTTTCAAAATGAAAGGACCACAGAACTAAAACATAATTCTCTCCAAAAATGAAAAAAAAAAAAAAACTACACTCAACAAAAAAATGCTTCCGCACTTTAAAATTAAAAATCAATATATTTCTAAACATATGGACTTTGCCTCCAAGTTTTAAAAACTTGGGCTTCCCACTTGCACATCTTAATAAAAACATCAATACTCTTTTGGATATTATAATCAAAACACATAATATAAACATGAAAATTTCCTAACAATAAATAATTATAAAATCTATCACATTAATTTAAAGTCATTCATTCTGCAAAATTTAAAAATTTATCCAAACACTTTATGATTAATTTTATGAACATATCACATTATTTATGGGAAAAACATGCAAATCTAATGTTTATGTCCATAACCCAGAATTTCAACCAGACTATATAAATATAAATTCAAATCAAAATCTATAACCATGCCCCACAATAAGTCCTATATAACATAGTTATATCAAGTATGACCATCTCTAGCTCATAATGGAAACCAAACCAATAAATCAAGCGACTTAACAAGGATACCCAAAGGTAATTTACATCTAAAATAAATATATGTTGGTATATATGACCACCATTTGAGCTATCTTTGCAACCTATAAGTATAGATATCCTACAAAATTGCACTAGATTTCTCAAGTGAAACTCAATTCCTATTTTGAGAGAATAACACTTTATTACTAAGAAACCATTAAATATTGTTTAAAAAGGAGATAAAAAATAAATGATTCATCATAGCTAAGATCTCAACTAGGTCACCAAGTTTATATTTTGTCTTGTCTAGTCCCATTTTCTAGAAACATTTATCTTTGGACTAGGACCTATCATTTTTCTCATAAGAGAATTATTAATCCTTGAGTATGATATTTCTACAATTAAGTCAAGCACCCTAAGGATAAATCTTTGTCCATCTTTATATTTCCTACCTTTATTTATATTTTAAATAAATCAATCAACTATTTACATACATGCATGTTAATTATATGAATGAATTAAATTAATAAATAATTAAGTGATATATAATGAGTTGACATCAATCATTAAAATTATAAAATTAAGTCTCAAAATGAAATAATTAAATATCTTTTCTAGTTTTAAAATGATGATGTAAAAGAAAGTTAGGGTTGGTAATTGAAGCTACTAAAAAAATATCTAAGAATTAAATATGGTATTTATTTAATTAATGATGGATTTTTACAATAGATTGAATAAATTTATTTCATAATGTTATAGAATTTTAGGTTGAGGTGGATAAAAATATCAAATTATTTTTAGATTACTACATTTCCATTTTGGATCACCTACAAAAGTGTGACCCTAATGTATGGAAGTGAAGAATTGAATAAAAAAATATGCTTTATTGGAATTCACTTACCTTTATTCTTCATGTCTAATTGTACAAAAAGATATGAAATTTTAAAAAACATATTTGTAGAATTTATCAAATCAATAAGATCTCTTTCTCCTTCCTTAGACCCTTAACATATTGACCTTATGTATATGAGTGAGATTAAATCAATTAGACAATTGTATAACAACCCTAGGATGATGTTATAAGTAGATACATATATAATAAAATAGAAAAAAACCAATCCTATAAATTATAAAAACATATATTGGGTTAAGTGGTAACTTTAAGAAACCCCCCTCAAAAAAAGATATAAAATATTGGCGAATAGTTCAAGATTTTAGGAAAACATATTAATTTATTTTGGTTAATCTTTCCTTTTTTTCGAAAAAAATATTATTTATTGGTGATTTTTTTTAAATCACTAAAATTTTGTAGAAAATTTTGGCAAATCTTGAAAAATAATATGAAAATGCATTAATTTGATGGTGAATCTATCCAATCTAAAATAATTCTCATGGAAAAGTAGGGGCTTGAGGGTGGAAATTATTAGGTTGAAGGGGGAGACTATAATATTTACTTTCCACCTTTATTTTAAAATATAATATAATGTCCCTCATTGTATTCTACAAGGTAAAATATACCCATGATCTATAATTCTCATGGGGCTTAAAATTTCTTTTAGATCATTGATCTAACAACCCTTGTTGTACTTTGTAAGGTAAAATTTACCCATAATATATAATGCTCATAAGACCCAAAATTGTGGGTTTCATAAGCATTATAGATCATGGGTACATTTTACCTCATGGAATACAACAAGGGCCATTAGATTATATTATAAATCAATTGTGGAGACTAAAGATTAGAAATATGGTCCTAAAGTAACTAATAATTATGATATACTATTGTTGAATTAATATAGATTTATACAATAATTTATAAAATTTAGGCGAATTTGATCTAATCATGTATCAAATATTATCACGATTTTGTTAGTTATTTCTTTAATAAAATAAATTATTTGGCGATTTAAAATGACTATAATAAAATTTTGTAAAAAAGTGGTGATTCAAGTCATGTTGTAGCTCGAACTATTAGCCAATTTTGGATTCCCAAATTTCAACTATTAGTCAATTGATGAATATTAACCACTAAAAAGATCGCTAATTGGATTGGTTCACAAGGACTAGTTAAGTGATTAGCAAAGTGAAAATTTTAATTTCAAAATTAAGAAGTTCAAGATTAGAATGGTGAATGAAAAATTGACTTGGGATAAATCCATAGTTGTCGATCTAATATACAATGGAAAATTATGGATACAAATAAATTATTATTTAATATTTTTAACTAATTAAAAATGGGTTTCAAATGTGGTAATGTGATGAACTAAACTTACACAATATTATGCCACCTATAGACTAATTCCTATATTTAAAACACTATGGTCAAAGTAGGATAACTACATAATGGAATAGGGCATGTGCATATAGTTTTTACCATTACAATAATTATTACAATGATATACATTAATATTAGTAAAACAATGGGACACACTTAATTCTAGAATAAGTATTACCTTTTTTGCATTTAGTTGAGGCTCTAAGTGATAAATTTTAAAAGGATTGGCGAGAATGTTTTGTTATGTGAATAAATATATGAGCATTTATTAGAACTTGGTAGATATTAGGTGTATAAGTTATTAATCTATTTATAATATACAATTAAGAAAATAGATATATATTTATTCATGTAAGTTTATTTGCACTCCAACCTCATGCCCTATTATCTCAACTCTATCGACATGGCAATAATTAATACTTAATAAGATCTTGTAAATCAAAAATTCTCATCAACAACCATTCAAGTCAAAAGATACTAAAAAGTAATTCAAAAGACCAACATTTTATTATACAACTAACTTATCATTATATTGAAAATAAATAAATCTATACCAATAATAAAACCTTCCAATTTCTAAAAAAAAATAAAAAAATCAATCTTTATAGTTTCCTTTTGCATGAAAAATTTGTGAAAAATCCTAGAAACCCAATATTTATGAGTTTTATCTTCATTTCTCTTTTGTAAATTTTAAACACAAGATATTATTTGAGGTATTGTAGATTAATTGGTGAGGATAATGGCATGTTTCTTTCTTACTCTGTTTTTCAATGCTCAAATCCTCTAAAGGTGCAATTGGGTTAGGTTTTAACCTTGGGTCACTTTAATGGAATAAATCTTTCCACATGGAGTAATTATAGTAAGGATGAATTTTATTTGAGATTTATACTTTTACATAATGTCATAATCTACTATATAAAATTAGAGATATGATTTCTATATAATATACAAATTTTTGTAAGAAAAAAATGAACCTAAAGAAATTAAGTAGGTTATTAAGTTAATGTAATAACTACCCTTGATTACTACTATTTATTTTAAATAAAAATTATATTTTAATTATTAAATACATAGAAAATATTAATTCATCTTGATAAATTGTATATTTCATTAAACACAAATAAAATGATCAACTAATTAATTTATTCGATTTCTTTATTGACATTTATCCACTTTAAATTAAGTCACCAAATATTTCTATAATAAAATTTTATTATAATTTAAAAACATTGACTTAACAACCTTACCAAACAATAGCAATAACATTGTGTGGGTGTTGGTCTCCTATTCTTTTTTTATTTGAAATTTGACTCATAAGGTCTATCGGATGACTTGTTGTGTTAGACAAAGGTGTCTTATTTCAAATTTAAATTTGAATCACAACATTCGAATGGTGTCATGGGATAAAAGATCAGACCATGTTTGGAAAGCTAAAGGTACTTGTGGTGGTGGCACAATGGCATGCCACATGAATTTGGTGTTGGAGGCTTGGTTGGTTATGTGGCATTCTTATCTAGATCCTACAAAGGGGGTAACATGTAGCTACTAGAGCAGGAAGAAAGAATCGGATGGGGGGTGGATGATGTCAGCCTTGAAGGATATCATCCCCCCATACTCTTTTGTGACTTGGTGATGCCATCTCCATGTGGTTTGGGTGATGAAGGCTTGTTTTTATACTTGGCACACTTTTTTGTGTCCAACTCAGATGGCGTGGGCTAATTAGTATGGTAGAAAGAAAGGTCATGACAGGGGATGGATGATGTTAGCCATGGTGGGTTTCATTAGTCCATATGCCTTTGTGACTTGGCATTTTCACTTCAATGATTTGATGTTGATGAGTGATCTAATTGGAATGTATCCTGTTCCTTGGGATATTGATAGCATTAATTTTTTGATAAGTCCTTTGTGGACTTATTCTCTTATTTATATCTTCCTCGTGATGGTTTTTTTAAAAATATTTCGCTCTTCGTGGAAAGGTTGAATGATGTGATGGTAGATCCTCTCTCCCTTGGAGGCGTGAATTTGAGGCATATTTCGATGACGAAAATTTACCACGTCTTCTCTTCATTACGCCCTCACATGTTTCCTATGCCAGAGCCTCTCAGACATCCTTTCAATTGTCGTTTGGGCTTCTTTTGGCTCTTGCTCTCCATCATTATTTCTCGTAGAGTCTATTCTCACATGAATTATGGGTTCATGATTTGGTCTGCTAAATTTGCGCGGTGTTTTATCCCCCCTCTAACCTACTCTATGGCTCCTAATAGACCAATCTGGAAGTCGTGTGATGTTAGCAACCTACTGGTGGAGGCGTTTTCTAGTATTTTTCTACCAAATTGGGGCACCGACTATTTTATTACTTCTTTTTTATGTCTTCTCCCTCAAACTCTACTAATGAGAAAGGTAATTTGATTGTTGAGAAATACAACTATTCTTTCATTTGGCACTATCATTGTAATTCTATGGGGGGTCCCAGAAAAAGGTATGAGCCAATAAATCTTGTGTGTCTTTACGAAAAACATCGAGTTATGGAGACTATTCAAGGAGGCTGGTATGATGCCATTCTTTATGGTGATGTGTGGCTATAATGATGATATTACTACTAAATTTTATAACTCTTGGAGAGAGGACATAGTTTATATTGGCAATATAGGGTTTGAAGTGTCTCCATGGTTGATTGTAGTTGTGATGGGTCTCTAGTATAGTGTCTTAAGGGTGTCTAAAATCAGTAATAAAAATTACCAAAGATTTATGGATAGCTTCCTTGAAGGTGATGAGAAACTAGAGAGAAACCACAATGGCTATGACAGATAGCGCCTCCCAAGTCCATTTTGGGTTGCTAGTGTTAACATAATGAAGTATTTCACCCTAGAAGGGCGCTTCACCACTATCCATGAGTACCATTTCCCCTTTATATGTCATATTTGTAGGAACAAAAGAATTAATATTCCTTTCTTTTTTTTAATCTTTAAAGCAATGTAAAGCTAAGGGTGCCTCACCCCCTATCCATTAGGGTTTGATCCAATGCCTTTAGAACTATGTTGCTACTATTAGAACTATGTTGCTACTATTACCCCCTACCGAGACCTCTTGGTGGTATCCCTAATAGTTTTGTTCCCCTATTTCCCATGTTGAACCCCTCCCGAATCCCTCTCTCGCTACTTCCTCTAGTGTGGGTCCCTCCTTTGTGAGACCTCCCAACAAAAAGCCCCCTATTGTTCCTTCTAGTTTTAAAGAATCTTCTACTAGAGGCATTCTTACCAAGGGTAACCCTTCTACTCATATTCAGAAAGGAAAAGAAGCTAGTGTTTACCCCTTGGGTAACTCTAGCACCAAAAGGAAATCTTGTGAAATTTTTGAGCCTAAAACGACCAAGAAAGTCACCATTAAAATACGAGATGATGAGGTGCAAGGAAATTTTGAGGATTCTAGTAGTGGGAGGGATGAGAGGTGATTAGCTAGGCTTTCTAGAGAGTCTACCAAAGGGAAGAAACTTTGTTTTGAAGAGTCTGGGGATGACCCTAAAGAGGAAACTCCACCTTCTATTAACATGAGTAAGAAGGAACTATTGGTTGAGTTGGGAGAAGATCACTCAGAAGATTCAACAACTAGCAAATAGGATGAAGAAATGGTTGGTGATGATCAACTAGTGGTTGAAAATTCATAGGATGAGGAGGAATGACTTCAAAATATTGATTGTGAAATGGTGGTTAGGGAAGCCACAAAGGGGATGAATGTTCAGTCTATGAAGGACAAGAGCAAGGTTATGCAGGATGTCCATACCTAAGATACCATAGCTTGGAGGGGTCTTGAATGGTGCTCTTGAGGGCTATTGAATGTACTGCTATACATTTTCCATTCATGAGAGGTGCAACAACGAACTGAGATGAGAAATACATCTCAATCTTCAATGAAAACATTCGGTTCTTTGTCATTTGAACTACTGCAAACAATTTTGTCCTCTCATTCTTGTCATAATGACACATTGAACTTTCTCCATTAGCACTTTGTATCCATTTTGGATCAACTTTCCAAAAATCATAAGGTTACGCTTTAACCCAGGTGCAAAAAATATATTCTAGAATTCTTTCTTTTCACCTTGCTTGGTGCAAATCATAATAGATGATTTTCCCTTGACTAGAACTATTCCATTATTTCCCATTTTGATTTCAAATTTTACATTCTTATAAATGAAAGAAAACAAACTTTCATTACCACTCATGTGGTTGCTACAACCATTGTCCAAATACCAGACTTTGGGGTTGCCTTCTTCACCAATGTTGCACATGATGAAGGTTGTGGATTGATTTCCTTCAGCCACATTTGCATTTTGTCTTGGCTGATTATTGTGCTTTTTCCAGCACTCACTAGCATAATGCCCAAATTTATGACAATAGTAGCACTCAATGTTTCTCTTGTCATTTCTCTAATTCAAATTGCTATTCTTCATGCCTCTTCGAGAGCTAGTTTGAGAGTTGCTTGCTCCCTCTTGGATTCTTACTCGTCCTGAGCTTTCTCCTCCAACATTTCCTTGTCTAGATTTGCCATGACCTCTTCAGGAGTTGTTTCTACCTCTCCCCCTTCCTCTTGCATTCGACTGAGATTTAAAAGCTTTCTCTCAGGAAGAAGTAGAAGACCTATTTAGGCACTGCTCATGGGTTTGGGGAGAACCCATCAACTCATCCACCGTCAAAGTGGAGAGGTCTTTTGCCTCTTCAATAGAAATGATGAGTGCATCATACCTCATTGGTAGACATCTATGGATTTTTTCAATAATCTTCTGCTCCTCCATCATTTCTCCATTCGTTCTCAACTAGTTTATTAAACCAGAGAAACTTGTGTGAAAATATGAAATAGACCCACTTTCCTTCATTTCAATAATCTCAAACTCTCTTTGAAGTATCTGGAGCTTCACCAATCTAACTTTATCAGTCCCTTTATAACTGGTTTAGAGGATTTCCCAAGCTTCCTTTACATGCTCATTTGCTTCTATCTTGGGAAAAATGACCTCTTTCAAGGCTACTTCTATCAAACTCAATGCCTTAGCATCTTTCTTCCTTTTCTCCTTCAACTGGGTCTTCTAGTTATCTTTGAGAGCTACAAATGTAGCTAAGTTATTAATATCCATGAACCCATTTATCAAAAAACCCAACAAATCATTGGTGACCATAATGGTCTTCATATTCTTTTCCCATACATCATAGTTCTATCCATTAAAGGATGGTGGTTGCTGCCAACTCTTCCCTTCATCTCCAACCATGTCTCCTCCAGAAAAACTTAATACCTAGAAAAAAAATAAAAATCCCCTAACTCACAAAGAAATGGGGCCTATAGCTCTGATACCATGTCATAAATTTTATAAACTAAAAACGAAAACACAAAAATGTTGTTATGTCTCCCAATCAACTGGGAATGCAAAAAAATGTGGAAGCACAAGGAGATATGCAACATTTTTTGTATTCATAAAACTGGAAATGACAATACAAAATAAACTTAAACTACGGATTAAAAAATGTTGGGAGCTTTGCTCAACCAGACTGTCAAACTTCAGAAGCTCCTAGGAGCTCATTGTCAAGAGCTACACAGATCTCAACCTGGAGAAATCACTGCTTACTTACAAATAGATACAACTGTGATTGTTCAAGAGCTACTGGGAGCTCACACATAAATTCTTCACACGCAGACTGATGTTGCAAAAACTAAACATTCTTCAATTGACAAAACTTACTGTCTTCATTCCTTTTGTCCAAAAAAAATATTCCCTCTAAAATTTGAAATTACCTACCACCATAAATTGCAAATTCAAAATCAACTACCACATTTAATTTTGGAGCTGTCAAGAGCTACAGGGATGATCCCCAAAAGAGAAAGGACTCCTGACGGGTAGGTGAAGCAGCTGGGTGTCTGACGGATGAGTAGGAGGCTTAGGAGCATTTAATTTTCCAACAACTCCGAACTCCTACTTTATTATCTCAAGTCTTTCTATGTGACAATAGTCTTGATACTTAATAAGCTCTTGTAAACCGAACATTCTCATCAAAAAGCATTTAAGTGGAGAAATATTAAAAATTAATTCAAAAGAGAAAAATTTAGTTATAGAGCTAACTTATCATTAAAAATAAAATAAATAAATATATACCAATAGTAAATGTTTTTGATTTCTAAAAAATAAAATAAACTCAATCTTTATAGTTTCCTTTTTTATGAAAACCTTGTGGAAAATCCTAGAAAGTCAATATTTATGGGTTTTTATTTCCATCTCTTTTGTATGTTTTAAATTCAAGATATTATTGGAGGCATTTAACTAGTGAGGATAATGTCATCTTCCTTGATTACACTATTTTTCAACGTTGAAATCCTCTAAAGGTGCAACTGGGTTAGGTTTGACTCTTGGGTCATTCTAATTGACTAGATCTATCCACATGTAATTATCCAAAGGATGAATCTTATTTTAGATGCATACTTTTGCATAATGTCATAATCTACTATGTAGAAATAAAGTTATGATATCTATATAATATAATTTTTTGTAAGAAAAAATGAACCTTAAAGAATTAAGTAGGATACTAGATTAGTGTAATAACTATCCTTGATTTCTACTATTTATTTTAAATACAACTTATATTTTAATTATTGAATACACAAAACATCATTCATCTTGATAAATTGTATATTAAACAAAACACAAATAAAATAATAAACTAATTAATTTATTCTATTTCTTTAACGACATTTATCAACTCAAGACAACAAATATTTCTATAATAAATTTTTATTATAGTTTGGAAACTTTCACATAATAACCTTACCAAACAATAGTGGTAAGGTTATGCACTCGCATTCATACATTATATAGAATAAGCTCTCTATATCATGATATATCCCTGGTCCTAAACTTATTCCTCAGCATTCATTGAAAATGACCCTACCTATGTATACCTTCCAAGAAACTACAAGCTCTATAGTTTGTACACATGACACTGATTACTTTGTAACCACGATGTGTATAAGGAAAAAATGATTTCCATGGAGAATCATTGCAGCATATTATATGCAAATAAATCTATAAACTACTTTAAAGAAGTTGAGGAACATCTCTGGTTAAAAATACATTAGATATGATTTGATATGCCTTCTGAGTAAGGTGGACGGAATCAAAGAAGAGATATTTGGAAGGATCAGGACATGTAAAGGGACTAAATTTGTTGCACAGGGTGCCAGTTTGTACAGTGCCCGACCTGCAGCAACCCCTTGCAATCACCTCCAAGCCTGGCAGGTAATATAGTATTACATGATTAGACATAATTCTAGCTATATATTAATATAGTAAAGCATCCAGGCATAATGACATCATTATTGTTACCATATTTACTAGGATTTGCAATGAACTTAGAAACCAGATTGTTGTAATCGAGAGAAGCAATTTTAAGCCTAGGAAAAGCAGGTTTGAGTCCATCAATCATGGCATTTACTCCTGAATTGAATCCAGATGCAGCCTGGTTTATCTCTTCGTCACATGCGCCCTTGGTTGGAAAGCTTGTAACCATTCTCTCTGCTGGTAGACATCCCAATGGTGGAACATTAATCAACGCAATTCTACTGACACCCAGATTGTATAACTCCTGCAAAATTGAGACTCGCAATTCACTACAATCACGATTGCAAACTACTAAATTCAAAGAGGAGAGACAAGTTATAACCATGCCTTTATATAAACTGTGTATGTATTCAAGAGGAAATCTGTATACTCTTGAACAGTGAATTGAAGTCTACGAGTTGTGTTTGCAAAGTAGTTGACAATGAAGTCATTGGTGCCTATCGAAATGAAAATTATTGCCCTTCGGACTATGGTGGCGGCCTCTTCCTCTCCCACCAATCCTGCTAGTCTCTTTCTATACTCTTTAAAATACTCAATTTGTCTCCAAACTGGTATCACATTCTGCATTCGTGAATACAAATCCAGGTAAAATAAAAATGTAGGAAAAAGCTGACAAAATACAAATGTATTGAGGTCCTGTGAAACACTATAATATGCAATGTCTGCCTACATTTATTTGGACAGTGAGATTGTCTAAGCCTGTGCCAGCAGATGAAAAACAGACACCAGTTAGCAAGTCTTGGGCCTTGAGGTTTGGGGCCAAGTAAGGGGGCAACAATTCCTTGACTCCGAGTCCTTCAACTGTGATGAAATGTTAGAATCATAAATATCATGAAATTCGAAAATCGGTGAAAATAATTCAAACCAGACAAAATAATCAACAATCTTCCGAATAATAATACCAAATTTACTTAACAAACAACAATATTTCTGACATGCTAAGTTAGAATTTAAAACTCTTGAAAGACCAAATTGTTTCGCTTATCAATGGCAATAGATAATCTACATTTCTGAACTAAGATCGAAAACAAATTCTACAGTGTAACGAAGATAGAATATCTAAGAAAAACATGCAATATAAAATCCACATTTATGAGCTTTCAAATTTATTGTCAAGCTTTAAGAAAAACATGCAGGTATGGCATATCCAGGTTACCAAAGTAGTCAGACATGAGCTTTCCATTGGATATCCTTCCTGTGGGAATGTGATGTATGAAATCTCTTCCATATGGTGGATAATCACCAGAAATTGTCGTATTAATAAAATCGTTATTCCCTGTATCTAAATAGGAGTCCCCAAATGCAAAAGCAGCAGGCATTTTGTGTCCTCCGACAAACAAAATGTAATCACATTTCTGCGCTATTATGATGATGAAACTAAAAAATACAGAATGTAAAACAAGAGATTCTAACCTTGATTTCATTCTTCTTTAATTCAATCCCTTTAAAGCTAAGCTTTTAACAATGGAAGGCATTAAAGATAAGCTTCCCCTCACAAGGCTTCGTTTTGTATACTCTGTCATTCACCAAATTAGTGTGGAGCAAATTATTATGATGTAGGCGTATGTTGACTCTGTGTGAAGTAGGCTATGGACGTTGAGACACAACTAACTTCTGTGAAGAATTATCTCGACCGATATAGACTGCTTACCGACGAGTCTCTAGCAATAGAAAGATCACAGTCCTTCACCTACCTAAACAACACTAAAGATCATTGTCGCTCTGTCTCACAATTCTTTTTCCCGTCATTTTATACATTCTTATCTTTTTTCATATAACTTTATAATTTATAATTATCGAAATATAATTTGTTTTGAATTTTAGAAAATAAATAAATGAATTAGTGCTAATGTATTATATTTACTCTTCAATCAGTATTTTTCAAATGTTTTGGTATTTGAATAGTTTGTTGATTTTTTTTTTTTAGACAAATGAGTATATCATTTTGTTTAAATTAAATATGTTGATGATTAGAATCCAATTAAAATTGTATGTTGATGAAATTTTTGAAGTAGGTGTATGTTGATTCTATGTCAAGTAGGCTATGGACATTGACACACAACTAATTTGTGTGAAGAAATATCTCGATTGATATAGACTGCTTACTGATGACTCTCTACCAATAGAAAGATCACAGTCAAGTCCTTCACCTACCTAAACAACACTAAAGATCACTGTCGCTCACAGTCTCACAATTCTTTTTCCCATCATTTTATATGTTCTTATGTTTTTTAATATAACTTTACAATTTATAATTACCAAAATATAATTTATTTTGAATTTTAGAAAATAAATTAGTGCTAATGTGTGATATTTACTCTTCAATCAGTATTTTTAAAATATTTGAATATTTGAATGGTTTGTTGGATTTGATTTTTTAGAAAAATGAGCATATCATCTTGTTTAAATTAAATATATTGATGATTAGAATCCAATTATTGTTGTATGTTGATGATAATTTTAGGTAGTTAAAAAATATAACTTTCTAGTATGTTTAACATGAAGAGTTTAGATATTGGGTGATGGTGGCGATAGCAACAGCGACGACTACAATCGTAAGCATTGGCAGTGGTTTCCCTTCCTCTCCTAGTGTCTCTTCTACATGTGAGGAAGGTGTGGGAGATGTTGAGGACCCTGAAGATGGTCTTTCCACAAAATGGGTGAGGCGAAATTGGAGGTGGGCTCCCATGTATCCCTTTTAGGGGTAGTTTGGGGTGGCCCTTTTGCTTCAAAATTTTTTGTTGGCAACGATGCATTTTTTGAGGTTGTTGAAGATGGCCCTGTCTCTTTGGAGATTGATTTTTGGGCACAAGAAAGGGATGAGGAAGATATTCTTTCCTTTCAAAATGGAGATCTTGTTGTTGGTTTTCTTGAATCTAATGCCTAGGAAAGTGAAGGGTTTTCTGAGGAGGATGGGTTTCTTCTTGATATCCTTTTTGAGGCACATCTAGAGGCTCAAAAGAGTATGGCTGAAAGATATTTGGATAAACTGCTTAAAAATTCTCCATTTAAGGGACTTAAAAGGGTTTTATTCTCCTTGTTAATGTTGAGGGAGGTGTGGTTTTCCCTCCTATTGGGACTCTTGTTCCTATTGTTTCTCCTTCGATTGCTAATGGTCATTTGAGTGGAAGGATGGAAGGGTTGAGAGCATTGGTGCTCCTATGGCTACTGTTTCATCCTCTACTATCCCTACACCAAACCCTAGGGTGTTGGTTGAGTTATGTGTGAAGGAAGTGGGCGACACGTCTAACTTGCACAAAGGTTTTGACTATGAGGTTTTTGATGGAAGCTCCATTGATGTTATGGATGATGGTCAGATTCAAATAGAAATTCCTAATTCTATCCTTTTTGAGTCTTTGGAGTGGATTAAGAGCTCATTGGTTGGGAGATTCAATGAAAATCATCCCAATATAGATGTTGTCAAAATATGGGTCCTTCAAGCTTGGAAGATTAATGATGATGTTGACGTAAGCACTATGTTGAATGGTTTCTTTCTTTTTTATTTCCTTGTGAGGGAGAGTATTAAAAGGTCCTTCTATATGGTCCCTTGTTTCTTGGCTCAAATGGCCTTTGCCTCCAAAAGTGGTTTCAAAGTTTCAACTCAATTATAGACACTTTGAAGTTTTCTATTTGTTGTTTCTTTACCAGGCCTACCTTTGGAAATTTGGAATGAAAATATGTTTATGGATATTGTGAACTCTTTTGGGAAATACTGTACTATTGATAAGGTCACCATATCCATGAAGCACTTGTTGTTTGCTATATTTTTTGTGTTTTTAGATAATAATCTTATTTTTCCCACTAAGATGAACTTATATCTTTTAAATTTGTTAAGTGGGTGTAGGAGATTGATTATGAGGACTCCTCAATTATTTTTTCATTCTTATGGTAAAGTGGGTCATACCTCCACTAATGTCTTCAGTAATAAGAAACAACACTTTATTTGGAAGAAAAAGGAAAAGTTTCCAACTTTTGTGGAGGATCACACTACTCCCTCCATGGAGTTTCATAATGAAGTTTCTAATGGAATTTCCTCTCTAATGTTGGAATCTTGTGTTGTAACTTTGGGGTTGGAAGTTTGTTCTATAAGTGATATGGTGTCTTGTCCCTATAAAAAAAGAAGAAATTTTTTGTGGAGAAGAATCCTTGTATTATATTATAGAAAAAATCCATGGAATAATTTTTTAAACCACCATGACTTAGTGCTCGTCAGGTGGTGTTTCATGCTTTGTATTGCTTTGTTTTCTCTTTTTCAAGTGGTGTCTCTTGCTTTGTAATGCTTATTTTTTTGTAGTCATGCCATTGTTCTATTTGGTTGTTCTTTGTTTTCGAGTTGTGCTTATTGCTCTATCTTTCTTCTTGTACAAGGGTCAGGGCCCTTTCAAAAATCCTATTTTTCTAGTAAAAAATATGAAGGATTTTGGAGTATGAAAATTTTTTCTTGAAAGTAAAAATTGGTATAGATTGCATTGTCAAAGTAAGTATGTTGATACTATTTTGTGATGGTTTTCTCTACATGATTTTAATTCAGTGAGTATTCCTTTATCTATAGGCACCAAGATTTCATTAAACATTTGTTTTAAATATAATAATATTTTTTAGGATATTAAAAATGTGTTATCAATATCTCGATGTATGAAATGATGTGTACTAGACTAGATATTGTTAAAAAAGTGAGATTATTGGACATTTTGTCTAATCGTCATAGAAAGCATTGGACTTGTGTTAAGAAGGTGAGTGAAAGTTTGAAGTTGAGTCCACTTAAGGTGGAAGTTTCAGAGTTAGGAAAAAACTTGAAATTGGGAAAAACAAAATGGGATCTTATTATTTAACAAACAGGATCCCATTTTTCTTTTGGGCCCCAAGCCAAAAATGGGATCCTATTCTAAAATGGGATCTTGTTTCATAAAAAAAAATAAAAAATTGTGCTTTTATGAAAAGGGATACTATTTCTTAAAAGAATACAAAAAATACCTTTTTATGAAATAGGATCCCATTTTAGAACGGGATCCCATTTTGTAAAATTTGAATTTTTGGTTGGGTTTTTGCCTTGCTTTTTGGTTCAAGAAAAGGATTGTGGACCCAAAGCTAAGCTTTGGACTTGGTTTGACCTACAACTTGAAGGTCATATCAATTCCACAAGAAAATAGTGACTTTGGACATATGGGTGAATACCTTTTATGCATATTTTTTTGATGAAATTAAAACCCATTATAGATAAGATAGTGTAGATTCTAAATATGTAACCTTTTTTACATTGGATTATTTTTTTCTATTTTAAATTAATTTATGATGAAACTAGTATAAATATATTTTTCCTTTAATCTTTTTGGTTTTTTTCCCTTACTCTTTTTGGCTTCAGAATGAATCTGTGCTAAAAAAGCGAAAGCTACTCCTAAAAGTGTGCAATGCGCCACTTAATGGTTGCACAACTTTTACATATTGTTTCCCTTCCGGGTGTAGGATGGGGAACGTGTCAACTTGGCAAGGATTTTCTTCAAAGCTATTCTCATAGATATGAGATTGCTTGCTCACTTGACATGCCATCTATTTCGCTTCAGACAGTTTGTATTTTTTGTGGAGTGATCTCTTTAAGTAGAGTTTCTCGAGAACACGGTCACGTCTTTCTTTTCAGGTGGAACCTTATATTTAGCATCATTGACCTCTATGGTTGATCGATCAAATTTTTACCAGGATGTGTTGAAATCTAATTATTTTTTGACAACTATCTTTGCTAAAATATCTAAATCCATTAATGAAGCAATTGGGACTTTATGAGTGAAGATTGTTGTGATCTAATCAAGATCTAAGATTGGATTGTGGGCTATTAGGATAAGGCACCTGACACTTTATTCTTCTAGAATATTTGTGACGGTGCTCTCATCTTCTGGTTATAAATAGGGGTCGACAACATTAGTAAGAAAGTTAAAAAAAAATTCTTCGAAAGTCTTTTCAAAGGATATAGATCTATTAGGGAGTTTATATTTTCAGAAGTAGAAGGTTTTACAGAATATTGTTGTTTTCTCTGGCATGTTATATTAATTCAAACTATCATTGGATTGGCATCCAACGCTTGATTTTCAGTTCATATATTATTGAAGTTTGGTCTATTTTGGAGAAATCTTTAAAATTATGCATGATGCTATGACCTCTATCAAGTTTCTTTTTTATATCTCATTCATGTTAATTTTTTTTTATTACATTTTCTTTGATAGTTTAGATAGCTAATTTCCATGTTGTTAAGCTTCTATGTTGAATGCTAGCTTTCAAAAATTGGATTATTTCTATTGAACTTTTCCATTTTTTGTAAAAAGTTTACCATTTTTCATATTATGCTGTGAAGGGAGAAGGGTTATGTGAGTTTTTGGATATTTTTGTTAATTTTAGAGTTTTCTTATGTTTGGACAGACCTTAATGCATGCTTCCCATGGGGATATTTGAAAGACTACACTGTGCTTTTACTAGCCATTGTTTCTTGTTCTCTTCCCAACAATGAAGGGTCTATGACGTTTTGTGTCTATCATATCAGTTATAAGGAATAGTTAAGGTTTGAAATGTTGTAAAAGCTTTAGCGCAACACCATTTTTATGTTGTATTCACATTTCTTTCTACCTTTACCCCCAAAACACAAAGAAGAGCCGAATTTCTATAAAATTCCCAGAGGTTATTCAATGAGACGCAAATTGGTACCCCACTCATTGAATTTCCCATAAGGATATCAGAGAGGCATGAGCTTTGATGATCAATAGTTATTTTTTTGGCACACCTAGTGGGACCAAAGTTTTTTAGAATGACTGATTAGAAGTCAGAAAAAATTCTTAAATTAGACCAAGAAAAGAGGCTATAAATTTTATGGCCAGAATCCAAACAAGAGTGTCTTGAAGAGGCCATTTCCACTAATCCTAGTTACCTGCCTCAGCATCAAGGAGAAGAAGACACATAGGTTCTATATCACCTGTAAGAAGAAATAGGACAGGAAGTGTTAGCCCACAATCCAAGCTTTATCTACTTCACTAGGAGGTCAAACTTTCTAAATTAGAGTACCAGTTACCCTATCCATAGGAATCTGTTTTCAATGGCTCATCTAGGTGCCCCTGCTCTTATAAATTTTGTAACCTAGGATAGCAGTAGTCTGCTACAACCACCTACACCCCCAGATGTGTGGCTCGCCATACCTACCAATTCTCTCAAGGCTATCCCAAAGTTTTTAGAGAGGATTTTAAGACCCTCTCTGAACATCTCCAAGATATAGCAGAGGTATGTAGAGTATATAACATCGTAGAAGAGAATGTTTCTCTTAGGTTACTGGCCATGTCTTTCAAAGGAAAAGACCAGGACTGGTATAAGTTTTTGGCTTCTAGTTCTATATGCTCTTGGGACCAACTCAGAGATAAGTTGTTCCAATGCTTCTCCAAAAAGGGAGATTGCTCCTTTTTACTCTAATAATTAATTAGCATCAAAAGGGATCCATAGGAGGCGATGAGAAACTTCAACACTATGTTTCACAAGACTGGAAAAGGATTCTTGTGAATGCCAGCCTTTGGCCACTTTGGAATGCAGTTTTTACCTAAAGGCTTTCAATTTGGATATCACTATCATGGCACAGTCTATGGGAGGATATTTTCTTTCTGCCACATAGGATCTCGTTGTGCATGTAGAAAACAATCTGATCGACACCAAAAAGCTTCCACCACATCTACTAATGCCCATGTTCACATGAATCTCTTGTGGTCCTCAGGAAGAAGCAACTCCAAGCACCTCCACTCTAGAAGCAACCACATCAACTATACCACCATCCATGTACGTATACCCTAGTGCTCAACCAAGCACATCAAGCTCCTCTTCATTAGCAATAGATGTCAATGATATGAATAATCTCATGTAATTCTTTGTGAATGAGCTAGTCCTCGTCCAACAACAACAAGAAGCACCTCTAAAGCCTTCCTTATAGACCTATCAAGGAGGAAGGCCATCTTATCAACAAAACACATATCAAGGAGCCTCGAAAGGAGGAGGTCAACAAATGGTGCCCGCAAACTAGATAGTCTCGATTACCATGCTACTTCAGACCATCAGGAAATAGTCCAAGAAAAGGTTTATTCTCAATCCAAAACAATTTGGTAGAGGAGGAGAACACATGATGCTTCCTGTGTAATGATAGTCATATGCCTTAAACTTTACCAAGGGGGAATCTTCAACAAAAGATAGCAGAGCAGAGAGGCTAAGGCATTTTGTCAAGCATGAAAGAATATTAGTCTCCCAAAATGGAGAATGCCCACTTTAGAGTGCAAACACAAGGAATGTCCTTAGAACCAAAGCTAGATATCACGCTGGACCAGGTTCTCTTCTCTTGGATGGAATTAGAAGATGTAGTATTTGCAAATGATGCTCTGATGACTAGTTCCCCACAAGTACAATCAGAATACAACATAACATCCAAAAGAAGGCTCATTGGAGAGTATGTGTAACAAGCCCCACAATGTCCACAGCCACGTCAACCACAACGGCAAGTAAAGAAAGCCACATAGGCCCAACCCATTAATTATTCACAAGCTCCACTATTAACAAAGAATGAGATAGACAAAGCACCGAACCCACCCACATCAGATTACCCTCTCCCAAAAATGAGAGAGATACCATCTTTCAAACCCAAGGTCTTGCCAGTCAGAATGCTCAACATTTTCAAACAATTGAAAAAAGAACCTACTAATATATCTCTAGGGGATGTTATATCGATTCCACAACAAAAGGTATTTCTCTATGAAGCATTAAATAAGGAAGAACAAATACCGCAAATGGATGTGATTGTACCTCATGATCAAGTTAAAGAGCTCATATTGGACCCCCAATCTTTGAGAGATGCAACATATGTGAAAGTCTTGGAAAATGAAAAGGTGAAAGAGGTAAGCAAGCCAAAGACCACACGTTTCTTTTTAAAACTTATTGTGGGAGATAAGATTTTACATAATAACATGATTGATTTGGGAGCTAGTACTACGGTCATGCCCAAACAAGTGGTTGACACCTTGAAACTCATGTATGAGCCTCTTGAGAAAGGAATCATGCAATTAGATGGGAAGAAGGTTTTGACCGTCAGTCACATCAAGGACCTATCTTTGACCTTCTTTTCATGCCCAAGAAAAATGGTCACGCAAGAAGTAGTTGTGATAGACATCCCCCCAGTATTCAAGATGTGCCTTTCAAGGGACTTTACAACAAAGCTTGACATATATTTAGTGCTTGATTGGTCTCATCTAATATTATGGACCAAGCATGGGGCAAAGATGAAGATCCTATCTGAATCATTGCACCCATAATATATAGTGGACAATGTTGTCCCATGCTTTGAAGCAGTGCATACCTCCTTCTCAAAAAGATAAACACCTACACTTTTTTAGGGTTAGGTGCATTCATGCTCATAGTAGGAGTCGAGAGAAAAACCAAATTTGATTGAATAGAAGTAGAGGGGATAGGAGAGTAGGACAAAGTAGGAGGCCCTAAAGTAGGGGCGGTCGACTCCCCTTCCTTCCTCTACAAAGCGGCCTGTTCAGCTACCAAATCCTTTAACTGACGCTTGTGCTCACATGCAAGGCAGTTTGTGTGACTTTAGGAGCTAGAAGATGGGAGTTGACAATGGATAGAGGGATCATGCTTAACCATAGGAGTGTCCATCACAACTATCTTTGTTCAAGGGATAGACTCCTCGATGAGAGTAGGAGGAGATTGAGAGGCAGTAGGTGGAGTAAGCTCTAGCACCTCGGTGGTAGGCCTCTTTCCTTTCACTGCTTTAGGAGTAGGAGTGGTAGGAGGCCGTGGAGGATGAGACATAGAGGATTCCCCTTGGGGACCCTTCCTCCTACCATAAAGGTATGGCCAAGGTCTAGGAAGCATAATAGGAAGGTTTGATATCCTAATCTTGGTTTTACACCAAGCACACACCATTGAACTTCTTATATGGAATCTAGAAGTAGACATCCAAAACTCTCCTTCAAACAGGGGAGTAGAAGCTCGCCACCTCAAGGATGGGCAAGCCTCTCCTTTTCCTTTTGAAAAGAGGAGGCAGCTTGTTGCTGCACTATCAGAGGGGTCACTTTCGGTTGTCTGTTACCCCTGGTCTTATACTTCACATAGTTTGGATAAAGTAAGTTCATTCTAGGGGGAAGTAGGTAGATCGGGGTGGTCAAAAATGAAACAATGAATAGCCCCCATAGGATACCAATGGCTAATATCCAGTGTCATGCACAATGATCACAACACCTTCATGGGAGAATTTTAAACACTTATGAATAACAAAAGAAATTTTGTTCATGGAAGCTAGCCACAAGAAGCCTAACTTTACCCTGAACAAATCAGATTCTGGAAAAACATCAAAGGTAGTATCCACAGCCCTGGGTCCAAATATTCAATGGAAAGAGTTATTGAGCCATACGCCTTAAGTGAGAGACCATCGTGTGTATGAATGGTAGACTTCATTTCTTCATACTCCTCCCACTATAATGAATTTAACCACAATGTCTCTTTTATAATAACATTCACTCGGCTTGTGGGATCAACTAGGAAAATCGTCATAATGTTTTGATTGAGGCGAGCGAGAATGTAGGGGGGAGAGGGTTTTTTATTCAAGGGCATGTCCTACGAGGTGAATGTCACATCTAGTGAACCAGTTATGTGCTACAAGGAAGGATTAATCCTGACCATATTAACGTATGTCAAGGTTTGAGTAGAAGAATCAGAGGGATCAATAATCAAGCTAGCAGAGTGAGACAAAAATGGGTCTGTGTAGATCTGCAACTCACTATTAGCCTTTACCAACAATTTATTCACTTTTTTTTCATCCCATTGAGACAAATTGTAATATCATCAATGAAATCCTGTATCTTGTGATGTAGAAGCATACAATGCTTGGTATCATGCCTATTAACCCAATGGTGCTTACAAAAAAAATTGCATCATACCAAACAAGATAAGGTTTCTTGAGAGGTTGAGGGCTTTCCAAAGTTATGATCTTATCCTTCAACAACTTTTGCAAGATGGAAGAATAATATTCTTATAACTTTGTAAACTTCCCGTTGCATTTGAGGCCATTTTCATTTGTCATGGTGACTAAATTTGCAACAATTTTACCTTTTCCTAAGATAGATACCATAGATTTTCCTTTTGAATGGGAGTGTGAGGAAGATCCTTCAAACTGAACTACCATTTGTTGATATTCCTGCAACGCGACACACTGATGCACAAAGGAAGAGTATTTCATTATGACATTTTTTTCCTACCAAGCTCTTTGCAGGTTACCTACGAACACCTTCTGCACATTAGAGTCGGGCAGCAGGTACGAAATCTGTGAAAAGAGTGCTTGCTATCATGCTATGAAATCAATTATCTTCTTGTTATCCCCCTGCTTACATCTGATGAGATCTAAGAAGGTCATATTCAGACCGATGTTAGCTTGGAATTGTCAGAGAAACTGATTCACAAGTTGGTCAAATAAAAATATAGATTTTTCAGGCAAGGAATTGTACCACTCGAGTGTTGTGTCCTTGAGAGATCAAGGAATAGTTTTTCCATCAAAGCGTTGTGATGGAAGAAATCCATACACATGACATTAAAGGATGAGACATGTGTTTGCAGATCCCTTTTTCCGCTATACTTCTCAAACTTGGGAATCTCCATTCCTTATGGGAAGGGAGTACTCATAATCGCTACTGACAATGGGCTATGTCAGAAGAAAGGCTAAAAGATAGGCTAGGCAGAGGCTCGGGAAAGGCTCACCAACTATTTTTGCATCTAAACCATGTTCTGCAGAAGGGCATTTAGAATAGGGTCAAAGGATGACAAAGGCCCAATGGAACCTCCAAAACTACCACTATCATAGCCACCTCCAAAGTGACCTTTGAAGCCACTACCGTGACCACCGCTGGAGCCACCACCACCAGTGTAGCCACCTCCAGTACCAAAACCACCACCATGGCCTCCACCAAAGCCACCTCCACTAGTACCACCCCTGCTACCAAAGCCACTACCACTCATTCCATCGAAGCCCCCACCACCAGAGGTAGTAGGAGGGGTGAAACTGAACCTAAGAGGTATTCTACTCACCTTGAGAGTGATAGGGCTTTGAGAAGCAGAAGAGACACTGATTGAGGGCCCTATTTCATCCATGCATACAAACATAGTGAGCATTGAAATGCCAAATTCTATGGTGCCCTTCCCACAGCAACCCCTTGCAATCACCTCTAAATCTGGCAGGCAATATAGC
The DNA here is from genome assembly GCA_007115665.2 of Sequoiadendron giganteum. Taxonomy (NCBI): domain Eukaryota; kingdom Viridiplantae; phylum Streptophyta; class Pinopsida; order Cupressales; family Cupressaceae; genus Sequoiadendron; species Sequoiadendron giganteum. Next base: position 611,012,957 of record CM021106.1, read on the forward strand.
ATTACAAGATTAGACATAATTTTAGCTATATATTAATATAGTAAAGCAACCATGCATAATGACATCTTTATTGTTATCAATCGTGGGAATATAAATTCACCATATTTTCTAGGATATGCAATGAACTCGGAAATCAGATTGTTATAATCGAGAGAAGCGATTTGAAGCCTAGGTAAAGCAGATTTGAGTCCATCAATCATGGCATTTAATTTTGAATTGAATCCAGATGCAGCCTGGTTTATCTCTTCGTCACATGTTCCCCTGTTCGAAAAGCTTCTAAGTGTTCTCTCTAATGGTAGACATCCCAATGGTGGAACATTAATCAAAGCAACTCTAGTGGCACCCAGATTGTATAACTCCTGCAAAATTCAGACTCAGAATTCACTGCAATTATTCTTGGACACTACGAAATGCCCAGAGTAGAGACAAGTTATAACCATGCCTTGATATAAACTGTGTATGTATTCAAGAGGAAATCTGTATACTCTTGAACGGTGAATTGAAGTCGACGAGTTGGGAGTGCGAAGTAGTTGACAATGAAGTCATTGGTGCCTATCGAAATGAAAAATATTGCCTTTCTGATTATGGTCTTCACCTGTTCCTCTCCCAATAATCCTGCTATTCTCTTTCTATACTCTTTAAAGTACTCGATTTGTCTCCAAACTGGTATCACATTCTGCATTCATTTATAACAAATGCAGCTTATGAAATTGTAGGACAAAGCTGACGGGTTACATTGTACTAAAAATAGATTAAGGTCTTGTGAAACATTATAATATGTAATGGCTGCCTATATTTATCTGAGCAGTGAGATTGTCTAAGCCTGTACTAGAAGATGCAAAACAGACTCCAGTTAGCAAATCTTGGGCATTGAGGTTTGGGGTCAAAAAAGCGGGCAACAATTCCTTGACTCCAAGTCCTTCAACTGTAATCAAATGTTAGAATCATAGATATCATGAAATTTGTAAATGGGTGAAAATAAAACAAGCCAACATAAATAACCAACAATCTTCCGATTAATAATACCAAATTTACTTAACAAACAGCAATAATTCTGACAGGCGAAGTTAGAATTTTAAGCACTTGCAAGACCAAATTGTTTCTGTTATCAGAGGCAATATATAATCTACACTTATGAGCTCAGGCTGACAGTAAATTTTACAGTGTAACAAAATAGAATATCTAAGGAAAACATGCAATACAAAATCCACGTTAATGATCTTTCAGATTTACTCGCAAGCTCTAAGAAAAATAGCTCTTTCTGTTCGACGACAAACAAAATGTTGTCACATTTCTGAGCTATTATGATAATGAAACTGAAAAATACAGGGTGTAAAATAAGAGATTCTGCCCTTGATTTCATTAACACTAAATATGTGACCAACAAATTTAATTCAACCCCTTTCAAGGTAAACTATCAACAATGGAATGGATGTAAGATAAGTTTCCCCCTCACAAGGCTTCGTTTTGTATACTTTGTCATTCACCAAACTGGAGTGGAGCAAATTAATATGAAGTCAGTGACAAGTTTAAGTGGACGTTGACACACAACTAACTTGGGTGAATAATTATCGTGATCGCTACAGAGTGGGTACCGACAGACTCCACCAATCGAAAGATCACACGTTGAGTCCTCTACATTCCTCCTCATTCGTCAAATTTAAGATCTTAAACAACACTAAAGAATACTGTCGCTCAGTCTAAAAAGTCTTTTTCTCATCATTTTATATATTCTTATGTTTTTTATATAACTTTACAATTAACTAGTAGTTGCGTGTAGTGACATGCAACAATGAGTTGATAGGCGGAGGGGAAGTGCAAATGGTAGAGATGTATACACACATAGAAGGTATTTAGAATATGACAGATACATATCTGCACAAAGGGAATGATAGGCTGTATGTTAAGTGATATATGGGACATCAATCTCATAATTGATCATAATGACTAAGAATGGCATGTGCAAACAACAATGGTACATACTGACACATTCATGAAACCATAACCCATATTTTGAGTGTTATATGGAACATTGATGTCACCATTGTTCGCAGTGATGAAGAATGTATTTTCCATATGTGCAGATATGCATGTATGTCATAGTAGATGCAAACACGATTGATACCTAGTGATCCCTATCTGCCATATAGAACATTGATGCAACCATTAATTGGTTTTAACAAACAATATAGTCTTTTCTGAACAACAACGTATTGAAGATTGAAACAATATAGCCTTTTCAACAACACCTTATCGAAAATGAAACAATATAGCCTAAGCTAGAGAACAACAATTAACAATGTCTTCTGGAAATCAATATAAAATGTATAAGATTAACTATTTTATTGTATTGCAAGCATAGCAACTAAACAAAAGCCATAAATCAAACAATATTGGTTTCAGTAGTGGCCCAGATGGAAAAACCCCCTAAACACAAATATTCATAGTAACAAACGTATGCAAAAATATAGTCTTTTTTCAACAACGTGGTAACAAAAATTAAAACAATATACTGACACATTCTTGGAATGATAAGTTGTATTTTGAGTGTTATATCGAACATTGATGTCACCATTGTTCGTAGTGATAGAGAATTTATTTTCCCTATGCAGATATGTATGTATGTCATTATAGATGAAAACACCATTGATGCATATTGATCACTATGTGTTATATAGAACATTGATGCAACCATTAATTGGATTTGACAAACAATCTAGTCTTTTCTAAATAACACCTTATCAAAGATTGAAACAATATAGCTTTTTCAACAACAACTTATCGAAAATGGAACAATATAGCCTTATGAAAGTCAACATAAACTATATAACATTAAAAATATTTTATTGCATTGCAAGCATGGCCACAAAATGAAAGCCATAAATCAAACAATATTGCAGTAGCCCATATGGAAAAACCCACAAAACACAAAAATTCACAGTAAGAAACATATGCCAAAATATCATCTTTTTTAAACAGCATGGTAACCAAAATTGAAACAATATAGCCTTTTCAACAGTCTTTTAATAATCCTTTTATCATACCATTACACTAAGACAATAGAGCATAGATGATGTTGAGATAGATATACATTATCTTGTAGACATGCAAATTTAACACTATCAATTAACATAATTGATTAGTCATATTTCACCGAGCAATTAAATAAATCAGGTTACCTGAATAATCTCCTAAGGTTTATTAATTTAATTAAATCACCAATATTTAATTAAATGATCAATATTCATTTCCTCTCATTTGATTTAAAAGAAATACAAAAATTTAAATCAAATGTCATATCACCTAAATTGTCATATCACCTAAACTTTTGTTCGATTAATCAAATCATGATTAGTTTAATCCTAATTACATGAATCCTCTAGATTCATCCACTTGCACAATAAATCATTTATTTGATTTATTAAAACACTTATTTTCCCTCATTAACTCTCATGTTTGACTTTTTTGGACAAATACAATTCCCCCCAAAAACCCTCAACCACATTCATTTATCGTCATTTTCAAATTTGAATGGGCACATTGGCCAAAACTTGCACAAGCTTGGGCCAATCCCATTATGAAAAGTGGCTCTTTCTTATTGGATGACATTTAGTCCCACATTGCCTAATCTTGGCTTCTCCTCTCTCAACTTCTCCTATAAATGCAATGCATTTTCTCTCATTTTGATCATCTACAATCTACAATTTGAGTACAATTATTATAGGCAACTTGAGTTCATGAGCATCTCATTGTCTATCATCTAATTTGGCTTATCAAGGATTGGGAAAGGGCTCTTTCACATATTTAGAGAGCACCAATCCATCATAGAATAGGTATACACATGTGGCATTAGAACTGAACATCAGACTTAAGCAAAACAAAGAAGGTTGAAATTGAAGGTTGACATCAAGATTGAAATTGAAGGTTGACATCAAGATTGGAATTGGAAGTTGGCATTGAAGGTTGACAAAAGGCGAATAGAGTGAAGTTGGAAATTTATTTATTGAAATTGAGACTTGGAAAAAACATTTTTTAATGCTTAGAGCTTCCATTTACTACCCTTTTTTCTATTTTAAACCGTCTCACATTTCTTTTTTGGGTTTAAAATTAACCATTTGACTTGATCTTTTTCAACTTGGTCAAAATTGAACAAGGCAAACTTCACTTCTCATTTGGTGCTTTTAAAACGAACTCATCATTGCTTTATGTATTAAAATGAACAATTGTTTGTTATGTTTTGCAATCATTTACACAAATTAATATCATTTAAAATGCGTATGCGCTTCTCTCACGCTTCACAACGATCTTGAGAATCAAAAGCATTTTGGTGATATTAAGTTGTCAAAAATATTGCCTTCACATTTTGATTTGAGAACTTAAAATTGAACAAAACATCTTGCGAGTGTGACTAAACTTATTGCGCGTGTTCTCCCTTTATTTCTAAACAAAGGTTGATCGAACTACGAATATGTTTACTCACTTTTGTTTAGCTTAGAGGGCCTTCCTTGTGGGAAAAAGTACTCACCCAAGGGAACGACCCAACCGGGAACACGCTAAAGCCAAGCGACTTCCAACCGGTATATAAGTGTGGATTCTCGAGGAAAGTTCAAGAATCATGAGGATTATTCTGATGAGATGGACAAAAATGGACTCTCGCTGACATTGGATAATCCCCCACAAACAGAATGCCCAAATTAAAACCCTTTGTTTAGAAAAAGGTCAAATCTTTGTCTATTTTGTTGGTGCAAAAGGTCGTGTTCTTTGAAGCCACCCCATGTTATAAATGCGGTTTTGTTGTAGAGATGAAAAGTATGCCATGGGAGATTCATGGGTACTGATGCTTGGCTGACTCGAGAAGTGTGTGCCATGGAGGGGAGCCAGTGTGGTCAAGCATCTAATCATCTGCACAGAATATGCATAGCTAGATTTGTCCAAATGGGAACCCAACAAAATATTGTCTCATCATCCTAGGGTTGTAAAAAGTGCTTGGAAGAGAAGAATACATTGCTCGGTTCTAAAAAAATTTGAAAAAAGAACATTCATAGGATCTTCAAATTTCAAACTCCTTTTAGGAAACAAATACCTTTGACAAATTTAAGCACTCTTGCTTTCTCTAGGGATCATATACTTAGAGGTTTCTAAGTGCTTGGATTCTATCATCATTTTTTTTCAATAAGGTTAAACATAGGAGACTTTTGCCCTATTTTCCTTGATTTCCACATAATGGATTTTGTGGGATGAAAATGATAGTGGGACATTAGACATATAGTTTGAAAGATAATCAAGCACGTGGTTTTGGTAAAAAGAATTCACTAAGCCAAGATAAAAAGACAAATTGGATTACACATGTGTTTTCTAAAATAATTTCCTGCAAGGTCAAAATCCCAAAACCAAATTTCAAGATGCTTAGTCTGAAAGATTGTGAGGAGCATCTTGAGAGAGTTTTCGAATTTAGGGAAAGATTGGTTTACAAATTTTACAAGAAAGCTTCAAGAAACAACCCTGGGTTGTGTGCGTTCTACTATCAACAAAATCCTAAACTTTTTGAAAGGTTTGCTTTCCTCCCATAGGAATTATAGCGTGTTCTTCAACACCAAGGTCTTGTAAGAAGAAGTGTTATCTAGGTCAACTCTAGGATCAAATTCAATCACTTTCATCCATCTCTCAACCATCAAAATCAGTCAAAAATCACCTCACCAACAACTCTTGGAAACTTTGTAAACATCTTTTATGCTAAAATTTTAGGCGAAATCAAAACCACTTTGTTTGACTTAACACACATAGTCAAACCATCATCTTATACACAAATTTTCTCTCGGATAACGCAACTTCCTAAGTTTTATGAGTTCATCTTGTTTGGCTTAACACAGCTAGCCAAATTATCAAATCATCACCCTGTTTGACTTAACACACTTAGTCAAACCGTCCTCTTATGGACAAGTCCACTCTAGGATAACACAACTTCCTAGGGTTTTAAGAGTGCATTTATCACATTTTTTTTGACTTAACACATTTAGTCAAACTATCAGAACAATCACAATCAATAAAAGTTCTAAAAAGTTTAGCATTTCCTTCAAAGTTTCTTTAAGAGTTCCATTCATCCGTATAACTCATCTTTCATTTATCTCATCCTCGTCATCGATTTGATCCTTCAATTATCCTAGTTCTTTACTTCTTTGAACCTAAGGTTTAGACCAATTTAAAGAATTAGAGGTTCATCTCTTACATTCTTGAAAATTGATCTTCATTTTATGGTTCAAACTCGATCTCAACACAAGAGGGAAATAAAATATAAATTTGATCCATCCATCATGAATAATCCAATTCAACCAAACTATCCAAGTCTCGCAATACAACTTGATTATCAAAACTCAGATTCATGCATGGAATCATCATCTCCTCCAAATCTCAATGGTACAACAAATGTGAGCATGCCCAATTTGAATTTTGGAACACCTTTCCTGATGATAGATTTAAATACGAGTCCAAACCTACAAATCTATCAACCGAACAATCAATGCATGAGTCTTATTCCAAACGACACTATCCCACCAAATCCATACATGCCAAATACAAGTTTGTCAAATATGACCATTTCAAATCCACACTTGGTGAACTTTGGGATAGATATGTTTGCAAATCCCCCTAATGTTGTTCAAAATCCTAGCAGTATATTGGCAACTCCATTTATTGATCCAATTCAAGGTAACACCATGCAAAATCAAAGTTACCTAAATCAAGGCAATATGATTCCCAACCACAATGATGTTCAATTTCAATCTAGCATGCCAAATCTAAACATCACACCGAATCAAAGCATTATCCAAAATCAACTTGTCCATGATGCCAAACAAACACCACAAGGATGCATTCCAAAGCTACTTTCTAAACAACCAAGTCAACCATATGAATAAGCTCAAGGTCAAATCTTGCAAAACAAAATTACTAAACTCAAAATTCTCATCGATTCGCAACAACAGATGATAACCATTCAAGCAACCCCAATAATCAACACCATCCCCAACCCACCACCACCACCACCACCACCACCACTGCCGCCACCACCAAAACACAACATGTCCAATTCATTCTCCATTCTCCATCATGTTGCAAGCCGCTCTACAAGCTGCCCGCCAAAAGGAACTCCAAAACCAACAAGTTGCATAACTAGTTGCTCATCAAGCGCAAGAAGAATTAGCCACCCAACAAGCTACACAAGTGGCTCAAGTAGCCCAACAAGCACAGGCTCAAGCTCAAGCCCAACACAAAGCTCGGTAGGCGCAAGCACAATTCTGAACACTATTGCAAGCAATCCATCAACAAGTGCATCAACAAGTAGCTCAACAACAAGCCCAACAAAAAGAATTTTTGGCACAACAATGACACGACCAAAAATGAGCATTGTTGGTTCAGCAACAAACACAAGCCTTACTCATGCAACAGAGCTTGCAACAGATTCCCACCACAATTGTTGAAATCAATGATCAAGATTTATCCATAAATGAACACATTGAAGACGTTCCCATCTCATCCAATGATCAAATCAACACACACCAAGAGCCACTTTTCAATCATGATCAAAATTCACCAACAATACCCAACAATGATCCAATCCAAGAAACATTAACATCACTTGGTCTTATGGTTGAAGACATTGACAATCTCTCCACCATAATGTCTAAGGACAATGATCAAAATCAATCTATCAATGAGCACATTGAAGATTTTTCTACCCCATCTGATGATCAACTCACCATACATCAAGAGCCACATTTTAATGATCTATTTCAAGGTGTTGGAGTTGTTTGATCCTGTTGACATAATCTACAATCCATCCACTAAAGATCATACTTTAAATTTCTCTACATTGCCTTATGAGTTAGAGGACATATCTCAAGAACGTATTCCAAAGCATGATCAAAATCTTCCATCAAGGTCTAGCAATGGTCCCTCCCAAGGCATATTGACATCCTCCAGCCTGACGGTTGAGAATAGCGAAAGAATCTATGAATTTACATTTGATCCAAATCCACTCAAAGCTCAAGAGAATATTAAGCCACTTCCCATGCCTAAGGATGATACCTAAGAAACCTTTGTAAGCAATTCACCATGATACCCAAGAAACCTTTGTAAGCAATTCACCCTTTGAAATCGACCCATGTCAAGAACTTGCTCCAAAGCATGTCAAAAGCAATTTTGAAAACATTCAATATCGAGAATTCGTATCTCCAAGATACTACAATGATCTAATGGGCACTCTTCTATCTATAGAAGATGTCACAAATGATGATCAGACCCGTATAGCACATACCCCTCCATCTACCCATGAGATGCTTTCTTTGGATGGACACGTAGATGATCTTCATTCAAAACAAGAGTCTTATACTCTTGACATCATTACCAAGGAACAAGAGTCTTCTACTCTTAAAATTTGTACACCTGATCAAGATATAGAAGAATGCAGAGACATATCAAAAAACAAATCATGAAGAAGGCTTCTACAAAAGTTGTGAATCAGAAACATCATGTGAAAGCATATCAAGAATGAATCATAAGGAAGATTTTTACAAGGATAGTGAAGCATCAACTCTTCTTGAAGAAGCATTACAATCTGATATCTCACAAGATCAAGCTAAAGATATCAATCAGGCATTCACCCCACATATAGAGGATCCTATCAATTATAAACTTGGATCACTTACCTTTCTTAGGGAAAGCTACCTCATCAATAAAGAAGTTGTCACTTTTGAAGATTCACCACAGAACAGAGAAGAATTAGCACCTTGTTTCCAAGGTAAATCATATTCTATTGCAAACAAAATGTTTCTACAGATGAATTATCAAGGCAATGGATTAGGTGTACATGAACAAGATATCCTAGAACCAGTGCAGGTTAATCGAAATCCTAAACATCAAGGCCTTGGTTATTCGACAATCAAGGGATATGAACATATCAATGATAATTCCATAAAACTGGGGGCAACTTCGTCTCAAGCAAATGTCAACGTAGGGAGCACGAAGAATCCTTATGATGAAACCAATGTCAGTACTACAACCCGCCATGTCCTGAATCTTCATCCACCTATCACCCCATCCACGAATTGGGACCAACAACAAAAGAAAGATTCGAATCAAAGTATGAAGAATGATATCAAAGAAAAAGTAGCGAAGCACAAAGGACAAGTCAAATACATATGGATACTAAAGAATACAAAGAAAGATTATCCCTATCAAACTCCATTAGTCAAAGAAACTATGGGGAAAAATAAAAAGGGGACAAGTATTCATCAAATATGTCCACAAAGGAAAAAGAAGGCTTCTCAAGTGACGTACAAAGTATATTGAGTTGTTGGTCCTAATTCCATGCACACTTTCAAATCCACTCATTATTGCTCATCTTCCCAATTTTGGAGAGTCAAAGGTTCCAAACTATCAACCAATCCATATTTTATCCCTAAACACACTCCATCCATGCCTCCGTGCATGATATCCAATTCTTTCATTGACCATGTGTTGGCAACGACCCTTCATCATAAGGATTCAAAAGGCACTCTATCATGATGTGCACACAAAGACAGAGTTAACTTCGGTATCAGCAAAACAAATCAGGGATCTCAAAAGTTGCATTCAAGTGCAAGTGTCTTGGCAAAACAACTTCTTCAAGCAAGCTACCGATGGCACGTTATGACAAAAGCATCAATGTCAGTAGTACTAGGTGATTGAACATCAGCTTAAAATTTCTCAAAACAATAAAAAGAACAAAAATACAAAAATCCAAAAAAATCAGAAAAAAGATTGAAAATAGTAAAGAAAAAAATCGTCCTCTAGCGAAAACTGCTTTGGTGGCTCTTTGGACAGGTACCATGATGAAAACTTGGCAAACAGGCATCATGTGTAGAATCGAGCATCTATGTGCACTAGTTTAGGAGAAAGCATCTTATCACATCCATAACAAAGCCAACTTTCCATCCATATCATCCGTTCATCCATGAATTGTTTATCCAACCCATTACCATCTATCTCCAAGTTATCTTGATCTTGGAAAATTTTGGTGTAGACTTCACACGTGTTTATGGTAAACATCTTGACATGGATCATTTTCATTGATCCCATCCTACCCAACATTATCTGAGACTTGAAGCATTATTTGAATGAGAATCCTCTATTTTCAACACCCTTATCACAAGATAATCCATATCCATTCATCCAAGAATCCATCCCTAGAATTCCATACATTGCTAGACACTAGGGGAAAATATTTGCATCTTGCTTCAGGAATAAATCTTGATATATATCATCCAACTCATGTGGCGATCCAAACATTGGAAAATATAAAATCAAATTGGTTAAAGCATTTGTGAGCAAAAAAACCAAATCACTAGCCCATGGCATATTTTGACAGGAAGACATTCCTCATCAAGCTTTATCTTTCATTGAACATCAATCCAAACAATTCATATCAATTGTATCCAATATGCACATCAGTGTCACATCAAATCATCAAAACAATTTTGTTCCAAGTCAAGCTTCATCAATCTTGATCAATCGAATCCAAAACCACCTCATTTGACTTAACACACTTAGTCAAACTATCATCTTGTGCATGAGTTTACTCTAGGATAACACAACTTCCTTGGGTTTACAAGTTCATTATCATCTTTGTTTGGCTTAACACACTTAGCCAAATTATCGAATCCAAAACCACATCATTTGACTTAACACACTTAGTCAAACTACCCTCTTGTATGAGTTTACTCTGGGATAACACAACTTCCTACAGTTTACAAGTGCATTATCATTTTTGTTTGACTTAACACACTTAGTCAAACTATTAGTCCACCAAACCGATCGATCAACATTAAGCTTGGTTTTCAACAAAATCGCAAAACAAAGCACTAATATCATCATGATAGATCATATCCAAATTGTCAAAATTATGTGAAAATTCAAAAACATCCAAAACATATCAAAATTCAAAAACATTGAAGAAAATAAAAAATCTAGAACATGTCAAAATCTGAAAGAATCAAAAAATAGAGTCACCTTGTTCAAATTACGTCATCTCTGAGCTTGAACATAGGCAAGGTTGATCCTCGATCGGCCCTCAAGACACAATATCCAGAAACATTCATAAGATCACATTAAAAAAACCAAAAACATTTGTAAAACATCTCAAAATACCAAAAACAACCTCAAAATATCTAAAAAAAACCCAAAATGGTGCACCTATCTCATTTCGCTTTCACCCACAATAAACATTGCTCATAATTAATTAATTAATCATCACTTTCACCCTTTGGTGAGTTAGTCAGAAGCAAGTTTAGCAGGTTCCAAAGTGAACACTCGAATCGTTAAAGTCTTGAAAGTCTAAGTCAGTAAGCAAGCAAGTTGGTCAACTCGGAATATCAATAGCTTATCACCCAAATCAGTCTCATCAAAACCCTGATCACTACATGTCCTAGGATGAAGCTTTCCTGCGATGGACATAAGCATTAGGTACCCCACAATAGTTTAGCCTTGGCTAGCAGTACGAAGAACATTAGTTTGTTTGTTTGCTTTATCTTGGTCTTGTTTAGACTTATCTTATTTTGCACTCATTCCAAGGACCTCTCGATGATGCCTAAACAAAACAAGTTTAGAGAGAAAGGAATGGGGCAATGATCATTATCTTTTTATCTGCTGTACTTGATGGATATTCTTGTAAAATAACTTCATCATGCATACTTTGTTTTGTTTATAGGAAGGATGTTTTAGGTATCTTGTTGACCACATAAGAAGGCTTTCCTTTTTATGTTTTGGCCCGAGATGTCTAGAATATCTGAACTGCATTCTGAATAAGGTTATGTTTGTCAAGTGTGAACAAGAGTACTCCTATCTATTTGACGAGTCAAAGTCCATCACACTAGGCACAACGCCATCCTGGTTCTTAATAACTTGATGCATCCCCCCTATGTGAGTTATCAAACATAAAGAAAGGTATGCTCTTTACCTCTCCCATCCTTGGATAAGCAATACATCATCATCATTCATTACCATATCTAATAAAGTCTCAGCGACTAGTGGACTTATTGGACTTCTACATCTTCTTGTATTTAAGGGTTAATCCCTCTCATTCTTCTATCCTCTTTCATGCTAACAATGCATGCATCCTGCATCCATCCTGTATCCTGCATAATCACATCATAACATCATAACACAACATCATCCATGCTGCATCCATGCTGCATCCACCCTGCATCCATCACATCTCATTTTCGTAATCATTGAAGTTGTTTAGGATAATATAAATTTTTTATTCTAAGGATATTCCAAACATATCATTTTCATCATCATTATCATATAGATCATATAGTCTAACCATCCATACATTCATTTTGAACCTCTTTGTCGCAAGATCCACCTCAATCTTTTCACTCAATCTCTCGAGGGGGCAATGTACTAACATACTTCTTTTTGCCTAGACATCTGAAAAATTTAGATTTTTTTTAATTTCAATGTCAGTGGCATCATTCTTTGAACCAATGCAACAAGTACATTGCTTCAAAGAGGGGCAAAATGTAGACATGCAAATTTAACACTATCAATTAACATAATTGATTAGTCATATTTCACCCAGCAATTAAATAAATCAGGTTACCTGAATAATCTCCTAAGGTCTATTAATTAAATTAAATCACCAATATTTAATTAAATGATCAATATTCATTTCCTCTCATTTGATTTAAAAGAAATACAAAAATTTAAATCAAATGTCATATCACCTAAACTTTTGTTAGATTAATCAAATCATGATTAGTTTAATCCTAATTACATGAATCCTCTAGATTCATCCACTTGCACAATGAATCATTTATTTGATTTATTAAAACTCTTATTTTCCCTCATTAACTCTCATGTTTGACTTTTTTGGACAAACACAATTCCCCCCAAAAACCCTCAACCACATTCATTTATTGCCATTTTCGAATTTGAATGGACACATTGGCCAAAACTTGCACAAGCTTGGGCCAATCCCATTATGACAAGTGGCTCTTTCTTATTGGATGGGATTTAGTCCCACATTTTCTAATCGTGGCTTCTCCTCTCTCAACTTCTCCTATAAATGCAACGCATTTTCTCTCATTTTGATCATCTACAATCTACAATTTGAGCACAATCATTATAGGCAACTTGAGTTCATGAGCATCTCATTGTCTATCATCTAATTTGGCTTATCAAGGATTGGGAAAGGGCTCTTTCACATATTCAAAGAGCACCAATCCAATATGGGATAGATATATTTCATGTTTTACATCCTTTGTCCATCTTTGTCATTTATTTGCATTTTTGAAACATGATGTATTATCTCATATGGATGTTGAATATTTGTTTTGTTTGAAATACTAATCATGCTACTAATGGTGTGTGTTAGGATCAACCATTTGCATATTTTCATGTCCACATATCTCAAAAGGATAATAGAATTATGTGAAAGCTTAGAATATAATTGAAATGTCAAATAAGTGTATTTACATAAGTCATGCACAACCTTAAGAATAAATAGATAATTGCATTCACTGAATTATGTTGAACATTGATATAAATTTTTTAAATTATATATTTTTATTTTATTTCTAACCATTCTGACTGATTTTGCAATAGTTGATTATTCTCAAAGGTCATTTAAGAGACATTACTTCGTCAAAATCCCAATTGTGCGATTTGAAAACTCAAAAAAATTGGGATCATAATAAAAATCCAAACCATTATGAACGTTGGGAGTTGTGAAAGCCAAAAATAAGAATAGTTGATAGAGCCTAGTTGAAAGCCTTGTGGCAAGGCTGACTTCATAGAAGATCTAATTTTGTGAAAAGATCCACAGTACTCATGAATATAAATTGAGATGAAAGATCCCTGCCTAAGATATTACTATGTTATGCAAGACATGATTGTTTGTGTTGAGCATGGATACAAAAATCAAAGGAAAATGTGAATTTTAGTGCAATAAACATGTGTCATTGGTAGACAATATGTAAATTAGGAAATATAAACAAGCGTATAATTTATAACAAATAATATGCAATGCATGCGCAATAAAATAAATTAAATAAATAAGATGTAGGCATACCTTGTGGGTGCAATGGGATGTAGTATGAACATAAGAGAAGAAGGCCTTCTCTCCACCCTACCATATTGGGTGATGTAGGCTCATGGGCTGCCACCAAACCCCTGAACAAGAACATACATTGGCCACCACTATGATTAATAGGGAAACCAATGTTTCGGCACCTAAAAATTTTGTTTTAAAGTTGAAATCAGTGACATAAAGTTTAAAAGTATATATAGTTGTATCATTTATGAGAAATAATTTGACATGTAGTTGTGAAATAAGAGATGGGATAAATGACATATAGCCTTACCTTCTATATAAATAGAACGTAGTTGCAGCTTGTACACCATGGAAAACATGTGATCACAAAGCTATTTTGTATTGTGGAGATGTGCAGTTATAGTTGAGAACATTTGCAATCTAAAATGGTTTCAATTATATATAGTTAGACAGAAGGAAAATGTGAAGTTTAGTATAGTGAACATGTGTCATTCGCAGAAAATATCTAAATTAGGAAATATAAATAGTTCTATAGTTTATTACAAATATTATGTAATGCATCTGCAATAGAAGAGATCACATAAACAAGATGCAGGCATACCTTTTGGAGAGAACATGACACAACATGTTTAGAATTATAACTCCCATATAATTCTATTCTAGCACCTGAGAATTTTGTTGAGTTGAAATCAGTGTTATTCATTTTTTAAAGTATATACTATTGTATCATTTGTTAGAAAAAAATTTAGATGCAATTGTAAAATAAGAGATGGAATAAATAAGATACAACATTACCTTGTATATATATGGAATGTAGTTGCAAATTGTACACCATGGGAAAGTTGTGATCTGTAGTTACAACTGAGAAGATTTTCAATTTATATAGTTTAGAATCTAATATAGTTAGACACAAATGGTTTGAAGGTGAGAGCACTAGCAGTGGCATTATTGACCAAAGAAGAGGAACGTCTCTAGAGAATTATTAAATATAAATGTTATCTAGTCAAGCAAAGAAGTGGAAGGAATCCAGGTTTTTCATTAGAGTAGACGAGAAGCATAGTGCAAGAATCAAATAGCAACTTCTCTTAGTAATCACCATAGAAGTAGAACTCTGGCTAGCTTGGCAGTAGTCATTACAACTAGACTATGTAGATAATGAGAATGAAGCAAAATTAGAAATGGTGGGAATTCTAAATGCATTTAAATGAACAGGGAAAGGAGAAGCAGTATAGTTACTGTAAAGGATAGAAACATTTCGTCATGATGGAAATGCAAAAAATTATTAGAGGTGATCCTCTTCTTCGATTCGCAGTGCATTGTATTTGTTTGAATGTAGTCTAGAGTATCTATCAAAAGAGAAAGGTGGATCTATATGTATTCCTCTTATTGATTTTACTTGGAAAAGAGTTGTGAATGTTAGCCCTTGTATTTCTTTAGTTTCAATATGTATTGTAGCTCTCTTCAGTGTCAACCCTTGAGATTTATGTATTGTTACTTCCCAAGGCATTTTCAAGGGTAGCTATCTTTGGCTACCCCTTGTGATCAAGGGAATGGGGATGGTTTTTGGGTTGTATCGATCCCATGCTGGACTAATGTAGTTTGGGAAGTGGACAACAACATATTCAGGCGGTTGGGGTGGTTTAACACCCCTAGCATGTAAGATAGACTTCACAAAACCTAATGATCCATCAACCAAGCTAGCTACCACCCAAATATATTTTGTTAACATTACTTGTTCGCTAATTGCAAGTAAGAGCTCTGCTTGAAGTTTCTCATCATTGCCATAATCAAGTGTATTTTGCTGAGTAGTTTCAACAAGACTAATTGCAATGGGTACATTTAACTGCTAAAGCATTTTCCTATTATGCAAGGCAACATACCTATTTGTTGGGAATAAGTGAATAGATGCATCCAAATATTGATTTTATTTAGTTGAAATCATGGCATTTGTTTGATTCATAATAATTTTCCAATCAGCCTGAGATTCTTGACAATTTCTAATATTGGAAAGGAGTCTACGAAACTGTTGTTGTGTATCAGATTGTTCATGCTGGTGGAAGACTATGTTGAGTATGACAACAATGTTGAAACTATGCCAAAGAGCCAAGGTTGTGGATCAAGAAGCATAAATAATCCTATCCAGAATAGGTGGAATTTATCCTAGGTCACCCACAAGTATAATAGAGGCACCACCAAATGGCTGCATATGTCTAGTAGGAAATGCTTGCCGCAATTGACTATCTATTTTGAGCAACAACCTGGGACCGAAGAAGCTCATTTCATCAATTAAGATGTACTTAATATGATTGAATTTCTCTTGAAATATGGTCAATGGTCATCCTTTTAATGGATTCATATCTCTAATTGGTATCTAGAGAGTTGTATGCACTATAGAGGCATGTATATTGTAGGTGGCCACCCCCATTGGCACCAAAGAAAACAAAGGATTCATTCTCTGGTTCGGCGATGTATTTATTGTGCTTTGGATGTTGTCTATAAGAAATGATTTACCTGTACCAATAGTACCTTGAATAATCATACACAACTACAATGATGAAGATGGGGCAAGATGGTATTGTTCAATAATATTTAGAGCAAGCTTTTACTTTGGAGAAAGTTGATGACAAAGTGTAGGTGCAGCCAGTGGACAAAGAGTATCTTCAACTATATGCAATTTACTTGTTGAGATGAACTCTACAACAAAATTATGCAAATTATCAGGAACATCACGTGTGCCCCACATGTGATTTAAATCAAAGTCCCACCTACCCAATAGTTGCAGTTGGTCAAAGAAAACATTGTTTGTAGCGCCAAGGAAAGAAAGCAACTCCCACTTGTATTCATCTATGGGTGACAAAGATTGGGTGTTTTCGGTATCACTATTACCTTCCTCTTCATTGGTGGGGGGAGAAATAATTCTATTGACATGCCAAGGGTGATAGCCAACAACATGAAATAGCACCCAGTTTTGTGTTACACTATCTCTAGTGAGGCCTATGTTTGTTTCAACATTTCAGAAAGGCTTATATAGTAGCAATTTTGACCAACAAATTGTTTCAAAGGTATCACTATGCTCTGGGAGGGCGGACTTGAATAGTGGGTAAACAATGATGATAGCAGGGTGTGAGCGTAAACGCCAACCCCGACCTTTGTGATTTTTCATAAATGTATACAATTGTGCAGATTGAATAAGGGATATAGTGTCTATTTCAGCTAACCTTTACATGTAACAATGACTATAACCAGTTGCAAGCTCGTCACCATTATCGGCTATTTTCAAATGGTGGAATTTTTGCCTGGTCACATTCAAAGATAAGAAATGACTGCTTGAGATGACAAGGGGAAAATTTTGCAGCATATGACATGTTTCTTGTGCACCAATTTCATGATCTACAACCAAGTTCATCATGAATTTTTGATAGGAAAGCAATGCTTTATCCTCAAATAAATTTGTATTTGCAAGCCTCTGCAAGATATAGATATAGCTTTTAGAATTTTTTCAAACTTTGATGCATATTTGGAAATGTAATTTAGCACAATCTGGATTGACGTGATTGGCTGGAAATTAACATTTTCTCATGAGATTGCAAGCATCTTAGGGCTGTGGATATTAACACCTAATCATTTCTTGTTGGCCTATAGGATTTTTTCGATTCACTGTCAATTACCAATGTTGATGATGGTTATGCATTCCACGGAGCTTTGTAGTGACATTGTAATTGGTGGCCTTTTTTCTTGAGGCAAGTGTATAGATGTTTTTAATCCACCATTGGATCCATGCAAGAAATTTGTGAACTATCAAGCAAACACGGGTCCTCCAAAGAAGAGTGATGGACTCTTGATAACTTAGCTACTCTAGGGAATGGGGATTCCATGCTGAAACATAGCGATCAAAGAATTTTTTCTCCTGTTGGAGCATGTGGGTTGGACCAATCAATCATGTCCATATTTAGGGCACCTAGAAGCCACAAGAAACCATGGACATGTGTTGATCCATGGTGTTGCCACTCATACCTATACTAGTAATCTTTTATATAGAAAATCCTCTCAATAACCTCTTCACAGAAATGGTGAGTCGCAAGTGCATGTACAAGGTTGTTATGTGCGGGTTATGGATGAAATTTTCTATGAAGCATCTTCAAGAGTATGTCATATGTAGCTGGGCATAAGGATCAATTACCTTGTGCAAATCAAGCCATTTTGTGTCTGCAGAACTCAAAGTGAAGAAGAGAGTCAGTGTGCCAAGCTGGTGGATCATTGTTGTGAGATCTTAACAACACCTACCCTAATATGAGTGGGTCCCTCACAAAGATGCACTAAAGCGAACAAGTTGGTTTGATATTTTGGTTTTTGGTGCATCTCGAAGCAATTGTCACAAAGCAACAACACACTTTGGGATCCTTTCTTCCAAGTTTTTTTTCATGAAAACAAAACCCGACTATTGGCTTCAATGTCAAATTATCAAATTATAAAGGTAATATCTAAATCTAACATGTCTTCCAAATCTATTATCATAGTATCTTATCAAGTTCAATGCATATTCATGCAAGTGAATTTTTATGCTTCTCTATTGTAGGGGCATTGCTATTCTACTGGGGAACAATGTTGGAAAATCCATGCTTAATAACCCTTATGTATTGTATTCATTGATAGGGTTAGAATTTATCTTAGGCCAAGGAAAATTATGTTGGCTAATGTCTTCAATCTACAAGGCATCTCTAATTTCCTATAATTCCCAAGGGGGTTAAGCATCAATGGAATAAATGATGACGAGTCCTCAAGCTTGACTTCTTTATCAACAACACATTTTGGAGTTGCCACTAGTTCAACTATGTTATGTGTTGGTTCTTTCATTGTGTGCAAAAGATCATATATCTCAATACTTATAGCAGGCAACAAATTTAAAGCATCACAATCAATTGCAACATCACTATAGTATCATGGATCATTCTCAATTTTGTATATTAATGCAACCATGACATTATGTTTGTCAACATAAAAATCATAGTTCATCCCCTAAATACCATTTCTTCAAACAATCACCACTTCAAGATCATGTAGGTGACGTGGTAACAAAGTTGCAATGGTCACAATTTCTTGAGGGAAGCTTATAGTACAAAAATTATATTTGTATTGGCCTCCTCTAGCATGGATCACTTACAAAACTAGAGCAACTCTAGCTATAAGCATTTCTTCAACTTGAGTAAGCTTTGCAATGATAGGAGGTTGTGGTCCTAGATCCATCTTGTTAACTAAACTAAATCTATGGATGTCTTTTTCACAAGCACAACACAAACATACAACATCCATGTTTGATGCTCCCACTTTCATTTCGGCATAACTTTCCTTGTAGACACTACAAACTTTCAAATGAAACAAAGCATCAATGTGTTGACGGAAGGACTGTAGTGAAGTGCGAAAAGAATCTCCACACATGTTGCTAAAGTGGTGGGGGGCTAATGATGTGGACAACAAGGCATGCTCAACAAGGGTTTGTTGAGGTCTACTATTGCCTATTGTTGAGGTGCCTTCACTGGGAAGGGATGGGGGTTGTAGGACTATAGAAGCGAGCATGCTCTTCCAACGAGCTTGGCAACAATTGTGTTGCACCTGCTTGATCAAGTGGGGTCAAGAAAAGATGGAATACAATGAATCTTTGCTGCAAGAATTTTCCTAGACAACTTGCACAAATCTCGTCTCTATGGTGAACATAATAGAGTTTTTTTCTTTGGCATTTTGCTGCATTTTTCTGGTCCACAGTTGATGTGGGGTTGGAACTTGAACAAGGCTTAGGAGCCTACAACCATAATATGAGGAAAATAATAATATGCTTGCAAACACAAACTTAAAGAACAATGGCATAACTAAAGAGGTTAATCCAATTGAATATGAAATAAAATAGCCAAAGGTAGAGAGAAACACTCAACAATGCCCTATGGAAAACAACATAAAATCTATAACATTAATTATTTTACTACGTTGCAACCATTGACACAAAACATAAGCCATAAATGAAACAATATTGGTTTCAACAGCATCCCAAATGGAAAATCCACAAAATAAAAGAATCCACAGTAACATAACCATGCATAAAAAAAATAAAACCCACACATGAACAAATTCTTTTTTTCAACAATGCATTATGGAAAACAACTAAAGCATACATATATGCATATTTACATGTAAATGTATCTATCCATTTGCAATACATTTTTGATGGAGAGTGTAATGAAGGGAAGATATAATGCATTTTTTAAAGGAGAATGTAACGCCACGACTACTTATGCTTATGCATCATTCCTTCCTTCATTCCACTCTATGTAAAAGAACTTCACTTTCTTGATTACATATGCATATATACATATACATATACATATACATATACATATACATATACATATTCATATATATATGCATATGCATATATTATGATGAAGACAATAAAGTGATTGCAAACACCAACTTAAAGAGAAATAGTGCAGCTAAAGAACATAAAGAAAATATAAAATCAAACAGAACAAAGGAATTCTTGCTCTCCACCCTACCATATTTGTTCATGGAGCCCTATCAGATGTCTCCA
This sequence comes from Sequoiadendron giganteum, assembly GCA_007115665.2. Classification (NCBI taxonomy): domain Eukaryota; kingdom Viridiplantae; phylum Streptophyta; class Pinopsida; order Cupressales; family Cupressaceae; genus Sequoiadendron; species Sequoiadendron giganteum. Next base: position 611,033,626 of record CM021106.1, read on the forward strand.
AACCCTTGAGCAAGAACATACATTGTCCACCACTTTGATCAATAGTGAAACCAATGTTTCTTATTACACTTAATATACAACTTATCATTGTAACAACTCATTTTTTGAGGCTAAAAGAGATAATAACTAAAAATATACATCTACCTTCAAATACCTATATATCGTTATAAATTTTCTTTTGCAAGAACATATGTAGGCATTTCATGTTTAATATTACACTTAATATATAGCCTACCATACATACAAGTGTTATGAGCATCTAATCTCACAAAAATACATATGAAACACACCAAAAGAAGGCCTTCTCTCCACCCTACCATATTGGGTCATGTAGCGTCATGGGCTCTCACCAAACCCCCAAGCAAGAACATACATTGTCCACCACTATGATCAATGGTGAAACCAATATTTCTTATTACACCCAATATAGAGCCTATCATTTTAACAGTTCCCTTTTTGAGGTTGAAAGGAATAATAGCTAACCCATGACAACCATCATCATGCATTGGATGCATATGTAAGAATTTTCTGCTTGGAAATTATATAAAACCATACGTTAAAAAAAAAAAACCCACACATGCAAAAATTCCTTTTTCAACAATGCCTTATGGAAATAAACCAAATCATACATATATGCATATGTATATCTAAATGTATCTATGCATATGCAATGCATTTTCTATGGAGACTCTAATGAATAGAAGGTATGATGCACTCTTTGAAGGAGTGTAATGTTGTTGTTGTTTATGGTTATGCATCATGCCTTCCTTCATTCTAGCCTCCATCTAAAATAACTTCACTTCTTTGATTGCACATGCATATATACATATACATATACATAAGAATGTATTACGATGATGACAATAAAGTGCTTGAAAACACCCACTTAAAGAGCCACAATGCAACTAAACAATAAATAATAAATATAAAATGAAATACAACAAAACAAGGTATGCTCTCCACCCTACCATATTGGGTCATTGAGCTACATGGGATCTCACCAAACCGTCGAGCAAGAACATACATGGTCCACCACCTGGATCAATGGTGAAACAAATCTTTCTTATTAGACTTAATATACAACCTATCATTCTAACAACTCATTTTTGAGGTTGAAAGAAATAATAACTAAAAGGTTGCATCTAACTTCAAACAACTATATATTGGTGAAATTTTTTTTTTTCAAGAACATATGTAGGCATTGCATGCACTAGATGCATTTATAGGAATCTATTGTGTTGATATATATTGCTAAAGAACCCAATTCAAGTGAAGAATTTTTTGTTACACCCTATTTAGATACTGATAGAATTTTAGGTGTGTTGATGGTTGTCATTTTATTGGTGTTGTATATTTCTTGTATGTGTTTTGGTCAGGGTTCTTGTCTCTAAAATTATATTGGTATGTAAAAAAGGTGTAACAAACATTTACTCACTTGAATTGGGGTCTTTAGTTGAATTGGGCTCTCCAACAATATGCATAGATCCGCCTTTCTCTTTTCACTTACTCTGGAATACATGCCAACAAATACAAACCGACACCATGAATTGGATGCATGTGTAGGAATTTTTTGTTTGGAAATATACACACTAAAAAAGTATGTGTATAAATGTATGTATGTGGCTTTAGATGTAGGAAATATACATATATAGATGAATGAAAGCTTATAGATATACATATGTATTGACACATGTGTTGAATAGGGTGATCGAACTTCAACCTTCAAAGAAGCTCACAATCCTAGCTCACAACTTTGACAATAGGTAAAGCCACAGAAGAACACCCAACAATGGATTATTGAAAATTGTGAAGACTTTCGCTACCTCTTGTGATGTTTTAAATGGCAGGTGTTATTACAACCATCATCACTACACAAAAACCATACAACAATTAATGTAGATGCCAAGAGGGCGAGCTTCTGTGAAGGTGCAAGTTTGAGCATCTATTGTGAAGTTTCTATGAAGGTTGTTGCAAGTTACTTTGTGTTTTATGCATGGGGAAATGATTCCAAAAGCAATATAAAAGTCTTGATGATGGCACTATTGATTAGAGCGATGGACAATGTATGTTCCCTATGTACAACTGTGTATGCATGCCATAGAAAATGCAAACAACATTGATTCCATAAGACATTGTTGATTGTTGTTCTCTAGCTTAGGTATACAGCTTCATTTTCGATAAGAGACTGTTGAAAAGGCTATATTGTTTCATTTTCGATAAGTTGTTGTTTAGATAAGACTATATTTTTGCATAGATGTGTTACTTTGATTTTCTGGTTGATGCTAGCATTGATCGCAGTGATGGAAAATGTATTTTCCCTATTTGCAGATATGTATGTATGTCATAGTAGATGCAAACAACATTGATACATAGTGATCCCTATGTTTATTGTGTTGGTACATTCTTGGAATGATAAGCTATATTTTAACTGTTATATGGAACATTGAGGCCACCATTGATTTAACTTTAGGAACTCAAATGTTGCAACAATATAGTCTACACTCAGCCAACACAAGAAGATTAAAACTACAAACATAAAATGACAAAGCTTTGGAAACCTCCAATTGTGTGGTTTTCCCCTACTGTGTGAACTTTGGCCAAATTTGTGTTAGCATTCCCAATTTTTAAGCCTTCAGGTGCCTGGTTTACGGTCAGGAAAAAGTTGGGGAATTTTTATTTATTTTTGAATTAAAAGAATTTGGCGTGTCGATATAAAAGGCCAACAAAATTAAACGATGGTTGGCATCAACAGTAATTGTTGTATTTTTCCTCTATGGTGACAATGTTTGCAAAGTAATAAACTAGTCCATGTTCTCCTTGAAGGATAGTTGTTATTTGTCTAAACCTCATTAAGGATTTGTTACAATGGGAGGCTCTATATTAAGTTTCAGATGAAATATTTATGAAATCCTTATTAAGGCCTAGACAAATAACAACTATCCTTGAAGCCATACAAAAATAGGAAAAAACACCTTATCATGAAGAACATGAACTATTTTATCACTTTCCAACTGAACCACCAAAAATAGATGTAGTTAGGGAGAGAGGATTCCCCAATTAGGCTCCTAGGATTTTTCACCTAGGAGCAAGGTTGGAAGAATGGCTCTCTTTCACACTAAAGATATATTCTTGGTGAGTTCATTCAAATATTTGAGGGTTTGGGAATGGTTGTGATGTGGAATGTGTTTAAATGCTACAAACTAATGAAATAAAGTTGTCTAATGAATGTAAAAAAATGCAAAGAAAATGTATTGAAAACATTATGTAAAATGACCTAAAATGCAAGAAAACCATAACATAAATTAAAATAGAAGAAGCGGTGCACCTAGAAATTGAAGGTTGATGAAGAGGAGCTCTAGAATCTTTTGGAATCTACTGAAAATGCTTACTAGGATACTTATGCAAGAATGGGTGACCTAGTCCTCTTCCTAGGAAACTTTTCTAGAATAGGTTTCTGGAAAAAGGGTGTCCAAATCTACAAAAACCTCTGGAAACCAGGTTCAGTGGGACTAGGTCACCACTATTGGTGACTTACTCCACTTCTGAATCATTGAAAATCTGAGAGTGGAAGTGGAAGCCCTCGGTCTACACTTCGGTTATTGGCAGGTGTCTAGTTCAGATTCTGTAGAAAACAAGCTGAAAGAGGTATCCAAGCTTCAACTAGGGATTCATTTTTTTTAATCGGTAAAAGGCCTAGGCCTAGATATATAAATTATATATAAGTTCAAAATTACAAAAATCCAGATTTATATTACTGGCAAGCATGTATCATAGTCAAAATTTCACATCTCAGAATATGTGAAAATAAGTAAAAGTGAAAGTAAACTAAATACATATGGTTCATCAACTTGTTTATCTACTATATCTTTACTCCATCATATCATCTACATTTTCATTTACAATATGAACATTTACATTCAGATCCAACAAGTTATCCTCTTGCCTTTCTTCCCTTGCTTCTTCATGACCCTTTGATGGATTAATGTGATAATTTGCAACTTGAATGAATTTGATGAGTTGGCAACACCTTTTAGTAGCTTTCTCTTTGAGAAATCTAAATGCAAAAAATTGCAAAGAACACATGCAAAGAGGAGAAAAAGAGTTAGGGTTAGAGAATAGGGGTTTCCCTTAGTCAAACCTCATTTTGGTAATCAAACCTTAAATGATGAAATGAAATAGGAAAGGAAATATGATTGAATAACATGTAATTGTAAACACTCACCAAGCCCTTCTTGAAGAAGTCTGAAGATATGTAAGAACTAGCTCCAATGGATGATGTATGAAAAATGCTTAGTGATTGAATGCTTGCTTGAGAAGAGTGAAGATGAAAGGATGTTTAGGAGAGGGGAAATGAGGATAAAAACCCTTATTTATACATTCTATGCCCTAATTCCCCAAAAATAACACATGACAGGATGACCTTAGGGTTTTGGAGTTAATTTCTTGTAAGAATTTTCTTTTAATTTTAAATTTTATGCCAAAAGAGACCATGTTGCCCAAGGTGGCGACCTAGTCCACTTGGAAAAATACAAGTGGTGTTTAATGATGTTTAATGGGCTTTTCTCCCAAAAACACGCTTAAGTCGGGCCTAAAATTATATTAAGGGGCCAATTTAAGATAAGAAAGGGTTGAAGCAGTGATGAAAAGCCTAGGAAAGTGTGAAAATGTATTGCAAAAGCTTACAAGACTTTGGCACAAAGCTTGGAAAGAGGTAAAAAGGGGTTGTTTAGGTGAATTGTGTTGAAAGGGTCTTAGAAAAGTGGGGAGATGTGTTACAAAACTTCACAAAAACTTTTTAAGACACCATTAGGTTGTTATTGATTTGCAAGCATACAAGACATAATTTGAATGTATTGGCCACATTACAACATTAGACCAAAGACAAACCAAGCCAAAATCCAAGGGAAAAGGCCCAAATGAGTGAAAAGTGTCAAGGCTACACTTTTTGGTGACACATTTAGCCCCCACTTTAGTGAGAGGATGAAATTTCTTCAAACTCACACTGAAGTAGCCAAGTCAGACATATCGAGAGAGATCTGAAAGTGATGTGAAAGAGTGAAGAGAGAGGGAAATTCGGATAAAGCTTTGACATTTTGTCTAGCTAGTTGTGGATCAAATCTAGTTTGTTTGTCTGATAGGAAGTGTACTCACTTTGGGGTGATGATACTTTTGATTGTCCACTAGGTGAGAAGGCCCACAAGGGTGAGAAAAATACACTCGGTTGGTATGCACTCTCTCACACACAAAGGTGGCTATGGGGAAATTTGTGCCGCTAGTTGGGCTTCCCTCTTAACCATACCAAAGTTATACCTCTTGATAATTTTGATAAGAAACCAAAAAATACAAGGGTTCATGCTTCATGAGGCATGCAAAGTTGTGTATGCTTGGAGCTCATGAACAAACACAGGATGGCACTACAAGCATGCAAGTTGTGTTATGAAAGGGGGCCATATATATAAAAATGCAAAATAAAACATGTAAAAATGCAAAAAGATAAAATGAGAATGGGATGTTCAAAGGAGTCTTATTTAGTTCATGCGAGGTCTTTCACTTAGGGAACATTGTGTCTAATGTCTCCAAGAGAGGACCAATCAAAGGATAGAAAATTCACAAATTAGGGGATGCAGTGTGTCACATCAGGCCACTAAGAGGAATGCACTTTCTTAGATAGATCACTTTCATGAAGGACATTACACCCAATGTCATTCACAAAGCGAGAAACACATCATATGAAGTAATAAGGCTATATTAAGAACCAAGAAAAAGAAAAATGCAAAGAGAGATAGAGCTAGTTTATGCCCCCACTTTAAAGGAATTGTGAAATACCGTACTATGAGCAAGTACTTTAAAGTAAAGGAGTGAAAAATGTAAAGAAGAAATGACATGAGAGCCAACTTGGAAAGCCCTATGCCAAGTGATATGTTTCCAACTGAGGTCGTGTCATGAAAAAGATAGTATGTAACAAGTGATTCAACTTAAGACATGTCATCCACATCCCAAGCTTTCTCTTATGTGTTCATGAAAGGTTAACGAAAAGGTAAAAGAGACAATGACAAGTGACATACAAGGAAAAGGCTAACAAACCATTTTCCCCCACTTAGTGTAGTACAAAGGTGAGCCAAATAGGATGAAGGTGCATATCAATGAGAGGAATGAGGTGCTTCAACACAAGGAAGAGCACTACACTCTATGATATGTTTGAATTTTATTGTTTGAAGAAATTGGAGATAAGGGAGGCTACCCTAAATATTTCTTGAAAGAGGATGATATGTCAGTTTACGTCATGTGTACATTGCATCCATGTGTAGGAGGGAGATTGTATCTAATACCATAAAAATCTTTCAAGTTAAATGAAGGGGTTGTGTGCTTCTAAGAAGGATTGGTTTTTTTACAAGAACACAAATCCTTTTTAGTGTTATGGGTATGTGCAAGATCATCATGGGCCAAAAAGTGGCGATATCTAAGTGATATGATGGCCCATGTGGCTGATGACTTTTTTTTTACCCAAAATTGATGAAACGAAAAGGGTTTTTAAAGAAGATCCTCAGATTTCCACCAATATAAATTATTCTTTACTTTGAATTTAATAAATAATTATTATTCATTTTCTATTTGGATTATGACTAAAGTTCGGATTGATAAGATGATTGAAAAATATCTATAGATTTCAATCGGTATCACATTTTCTGAATTTGAAACATGCATCACATTCTATGCTTCACATACTATAGGATTAAAAAAAATTAATTTCATGAAGTTTTGACCAAGTTAAGGTGGTTAGACATATGAGTTTTTATATTTTTTAAAATTTGTAATAAAAAAATCATAATTAATTATTTACTTCGAAAACAAATACAAAAAAATATGCATCACATCGAGACATGAGTCCCCTACTTATATCTAAAATATTATAAAAAAATATTATCATTTTGTTGTGGTTAGGGTTGTTAGAAAGACACCTGCTTCTTATTTTTTCCCCAAAATTTAAGTACCACTACATTGAAATTTCAAATTTTCATCAAATAGATTTAAAAAAAAAAAACCTAGTAGTTTAGAAACTACATTCATATTGTTATAGATTCTATTCCTACATATTTTTGAAATAATATAGATAACTTATTCAAATTTTTACGTCAAGTTGCCTAACTCTGATTTTTTGAATTTTATTGCCACTTAAGGGCCTATTTTTTCCATGATGATCCTGGACATACCCTTATGTGTTGCTCATTCATGAGGGATGGGAGTTATATAAACCCCATCACCACCATGGGGTAATGTTGTTGATGTATAACCAATTTGATCATATAGAACATAGGGTTGTTTTGGTGTAGGTTGCAATATTTCACACTCACCTTTAAAGGGGGGCGTAAGACCCTAATTGTTACTAGAACTTGTATCTAAAAATGAATTGTTTGTACATGAGTATTTGGACAAAGAGGATGAGATTTTGGAAATTTTATTGAGAGGAGATGTAGAATCTAATCACCCCCAATGACCACGAAAGAGTTTTGTTGTCGGTGAAGGGTTAGTATCAACTTGAATAAGTTTGGATCTAGGAATGAAAGGATTAGGGGAGTTGGAAATGTTGTGATTAGTTGATTCATAGCTTCGTTCATCCATGTGAACCATGTATATCTTATTATTGCACTCAAATTTCATGGTATGGTGAAGGGTAGATGGGACTCATTTTATAGCATGAATCCATGGTCCCCAAGGAGAATATTGTATGGGAGGGCTCCTTGCATGATATGGATAGAGGTAGGCAACACTACAAGTCTAGCCTCGATAGGTAATGTGATGATCCCTAGTGGCTTCCTATTAACATTTTCAAAGCCATGAATATGAACATCATTAAGTTTAATGAGTTTTTTGTCCATGTCAAGTTTGTTGAGGATGTCCATGCTAAAAACATTAATTTCTACTCCATTGTCTATGAGAATGTGCATGACTAAATTTTCATGAATGATCACCTTTATCATCAAGGGATCATTCTCATTTTGAATCTCAAGTGAGGGTAATTCATGTCTAGGGAATGTGATTTCGGATTGGGTTACTTTCATGGGAGGAGAGGAGAATGTGACATTATTCTATTTTATGCAAGATTGGATCTCATCCATTTGTATTTGCAACATTTCTTGAAATAGACACTTGTATATAGGTGATATTTGAATGAGTTTCCATACAGATAGATTAGCAAAAGTGTTTTTAAGATCATCAACACTAGGGACTTTAATTTGAGAAAGGGGTAATTGCGTAGGAGTGATGTGTGGTCCCCTATATATTTGAGTCACTAAGTTACAACTTAGCTGCTGTAAAACACAATTATGATTAGATTGCATCATGGATTTCAATATATCTCTTACTTTTTTGTGTGATTCACTAGTGGGAAGTGACATAGGAGGCACACTAATTAAAGGATATCCCACTTGTGTCATCATAACTTCAAGAATATTTTATTTATTTGTATGATGTGTTATTCAAGGGGATTCTAATGGAATTTTATTATCTTCACCTAGGAAAGGTTTAGTGTTTGAAGGATAGGTGTCAAGATTCACACATTCGGGCACCGTGATATTCTCTCTAGGAGGAGAGTTTTTAGGAGAACTGCAAACTAGATGTTCTTCACATTCAAAGTTGGTTATTCTAAAAGGAATTCATCACAAGTAGGATAATGATCCATGGTTTAATTTTATTTCTTAATAATGGGTTCCCTAGGAGAAGGGGACAACTAAGATACTCATGACTTTTGTTGATTGAATATTCTATCGGAAAAGTATCTTCTTCACAACTAGGACAGATACTAGGAGAAGGATAAATTTTATTATCATGATCCCTTATGGTTGTGTTGTATTGTGAGTTAAAAGAGGTAAGAGGAGAGAAACAACTAGGATTCTCATAACTCTATTTAATTGGTTCTTCTATCGAAATATCTTATTTTCCCATAGGGGGGATAATAGGAGAAGAACTACTATGATCGTTAGGAATGTCCAAGGTTGTATTTTCTATCACTAAAACACTCTCATAGGGAGAGGGTAGGAGAGGTTTCTTAGCATATCTAGATATGTATGATACTAGCATTATTTCAACAAAAATAAAAAGCATTTGTAACCCTGTCATGCAATGTTTCAACAATATGAACAATGTATATGCAAAGATATAAAACATTTTTATCAAATGTATGCTAAGTTTTGAGAATGGAAACAATGTATATATGAAAGAATTAAAAGAACTTTTATCAAACTTAAGAAAAAATTTATTCATAGAAAAATTGTATAAGTGAAAGTGAAATGTACTTTTATCAATGTTATGCACAATTTAAAAAATGTAAGCATTTTGCAAATCTAATGATGAAAGTATATCAAGAATGACTACCCTAAATTGATGATTTTGAGTTAGAAGCATAAAACCTATGTTTCTCAAGCTTTCAAAACTTATAGTATATGATACTAGGAGGCTATGAAAGCACAAAAATGAGGTTTTTGATGATATACTAGGCAATTAAAAATTTGAACTAGGACTAAGTCGCCCAAAATGGCGAATTAGTCCCAATAGGGATTCTTTCAAAAAAATTGTTCTTTTTGATTGCTTTTGATGTGTTTCAAGCTGTATGATGCAATCCTAAGATGTAAATGCAAAATATTAGAAATTTTCAATGAAAATATATGCAAAAATTTAAGCTAAATGAGCTTTTCACTAATTCAATTATAGAAACCCTAGAATGCAAAACCATACAAAACCCTAATGCAATGCAAAATTTTCCTAGGATGTAAAAATGAAAGTTGAGAAGTGTTCTAAGGATGGGTTCACCAAAATGAACCACCAAAAAGAGATGAAATTAGGGAAAGAGGATTCCCCAATTAGGTTCCTAGGGTTTCTCACCTAGGAGCAAGGTTGGAAGAATGACTCTCTTTCACACTAAAGATGTATTCTTGGTGAGTTCATTCAAATATTTGAGGGTTTGGGAATGGTTGTGATGTGGAATGTGTTTAAATGCTATAAACTAATGAAATGAATTTGTCTAATGAATGTAAAATTACCTAAAATGAAAACAAACTATAACAAAACTTAAAGTAGAAGAATTGGTGCACCTAGAAACTAAAGGTTGATCGAGAGGAGCTTGAAATCTTCTAGAATCTACTAAAAATGCTTATTGGGACACTTACGCCAGAATGGGCGACCTAGTCCTCTTCCCAAAAACTTTTCCATAATAGGTTTCTTGCAAAAGGGTGTCCAAATCTACAAAAACCTCTGGAAACCAGGTTCAGCGGGACTAGGTTTCCACTATTGGTGACTTAGTCCACTTCTGAATCTCTAAAAATCTGAGAGTGAAAGTGGAAGCCCTCGGTTTTCACTTCAGTTCCTAGTAGGTGTCTAGTTCATATTCTGCAAATTACGGGTTTAAAGAGGTCTCCAAGCTTCAACTAAGGATTTTTTGACTTAAATTACTTTGATGAGTTGGAAACACCTTTTAGTACCTTTCTCTTTTAAAAATCTGCATGCAAAAACCTGCAAAGCACACATGCAAAGAGGATAAAAAGAGTTAGTGTTAGAGAATAGGGATTTTCCTTAGTCAAACCCCTTTTTGGTAATCCAACCCTAAATAATGAAATGAGATAGGAAAGGAAAGGTGATTGAAAACATGTAAATGTAAACACTCACTAAGCCCTTGTTGAAGAATTCTAAAGATATGCAAGAACTAGCTCCAATAAATGATGTTTGAAAAATGTGTAGTGCTTGAATTCTTTCTTGAGAAGATTTAGTGCTTGACTGCTTGTAAAGATGAAATAGTGTTTAGGAGAGGGGAAATGAGGATAAAACCCATTATTTATACATGATATACCCTAACTCCCTGAAAATAACACATGATAGGCCAATCTTAGTGTTTTGAAGGAAATTTCTCGTTAGAATTTTGTTTTAATTTTTAATTTTATGCCAAAAGGGACTAGGTCACCCAAGGTGGTGGCCTAGTCCATTTGGATAAATTCAAGTGGTGATTGGGAATTAAGTGGCATTTAATGATGTTTAATGGGCTTGTCTCTTGAAACAAACTTAAATCAAGCCTAAAAGTACACTAAGGGGCGAATTTAATAAAAGAAAGGGTTGACTTAGTGATGAAAAGCCTAGAAAAGTGTGAAAATGTATTGCAACACCTTACAACACTTTGGTACAAGGCTTGGAAAGAGGTAAAAAGGGGTTGTTTAGGTGAATTGTGTTGAAAGGGTCTTAGAAAAGTGGGAAGATGTGTTACAATGCTTCACAACACCTTTGTAAAACACCATTAGGTTGTTATTGATTTGAAAGTATTCAAGACCTAATGTGAATGTATTGGCCACATTACAACATTAGATCAAAGCAAACCGAGGCCAAAATCCAAGGAAAAAGGTGCAAATGAGTGAAAAGTGTCAAGGCTACGCTTTTTGGCGACACACCAACCATTCCCACTGGAAAAAAACCATAGATCAAATAATTTATTCGAGGCCACAGAATAAAAATCAATGTAAAGAAATGTCTTTATGGACAATAGCATAAATTTTTTTATTACTATGACAAACAAGAACAATTTCAATAAATTCACTATGCCACTTTCAAATAGGAGAACTGCAACCGTCAATCGAAACATATGTACCCATTCTTTTGTCAATGGTTGCAATGATTTTGGATGAATGGACATAGGGCCAAGCCATGCCAAGCAACAACAATTAACTGTGGAGAACTTTCAGTATAGGCCTAAAAAAAAAATTGTAATTATCTTATGAAAATAATAAGTATAGGAAGGAGTATATATGAATGTTGTATGCATATGATTTCACATACATACATATCTGCACATAGGGATGAATGTTGTTCGTCTCTAATTTCACAAACACACATATTTGTACATAGGGAAAGTTATTGTCCACCACTATGATGAATGGTGAAACTAATCTTCCTTATTACACTTAATATAAAGCCTATTCTTGTAAGGATGTCTGTTTGAGGATGAAACAAATGAAAACTATCTTCCCAAAGCAATAAACATACAGAGTAGTATATATGAATGTTGTCTACATATAATTTCACATACATACATATCTATGCAGAAGAAAGGAAGATTGAAACACTACAATTTAGAGACACATACTTTTTTATGTGTATATATTTCCGAGCAATAGATTCCTACATATACATCCAATGCATGCAATACACATATTTGGAGTTGCATAAGAAAATCTACATTGATATACATGCATCCAAAGTTAAATGTACATATATACACATTGTTGATTATTGTTGAAAAACGAAAAAAATATTATTTCATTTATGATTTCCATGTAGTGGCAATGGGTGGAAAGTAATAAAAGAGTATACATATAAACTTACAAAGGAAGATATATACATATAAAGTTATATGTAGACAACACACATATATATCCATAGGTGGAATTCAAACATATGAATGTTGTCTGCATCTAATGTCAGAAATAGACAGATCTGCACATAGGAAATATAAAATGAAACACAACAAAATGAGGCTTGGTCTCCACCCTACCATATTGGGTCATTTGGCCTCATGGGATCTCACCAAACCCCTGAGCAAGAACATACATCATCCATCACTCTGATCAATGGTGAAATGAATGTTCCTTATTACACTTACTATATAGCATATCATTCTAACAACTCCTTTTTTGAGCTTGAAATAAATAATAACTTAAAATATGCATTGAACTTCATATTCCCCAAAAAATAAACATGGCTAGTAGTATATATGAATGTTGTCTACATCTAATTTCACATACATACATATCTACACATAGAAAAATAGAAATGAAACACAACAAAAGAGATACATGCCTTTTGTGTTTATATATTTCCAAGCAATATATTCCTACATATGCATCCAATTCATGCAATACATATATATGCAGATCCAAAACAAAAGCTACACCTATATATATATATATATATCTGAAGTAAGATTGACATATATTTGCATTGTTGATTGTTGCCTCATAGCTTTGAACATATTATTTCATTTATGGTTTCCATGTAGTGGTGATGGCTACAAAGCAATAAAACATTCCACATATACAAACACAATAAGCAATGAAATTTTCCACATATACAACCACAATAATATTTATCATTCTAAAGTTACCAAAGCAATTAAACAGTTTATGTTATTTACAAAAAAGTATTGTTGATTGATGTTTTTTAAGCTTTAGGTTATAGCCAAAGATAGAGAACAACAATTAATAATGCCTTGTAGAAAACAACATAAACTATATATGTTGCAACCATCACCAAAGAATGAGAGCCTTAAATGAAACAATGATGGTTTGAACAAAGAACTAGAAAATTATTTTTTCAATAGAAACCTATCAATAGATGCAAGAATAAATATAGATAAGTTTAAACCGAGATACATCTGTTTATTGCCTGAGCAGAGGAAATAAAAATCACTTGGTACCACTTGTGATGACAACATTACTTCAAGTATGGGCTACATATATTGACAATGGTTGCAATAATAGATTCAATTCAAAACTTACCACAATAATTGAGCAGTTTATGTTGTTTTCAAAAAGGCATTGTTCAGTGTAGAGTTGTATCTTGAGTTGCACAACGTACATATTTATCCACACCTATACTTGTCAATGCATGTACGTATATATATATATATATGTATGTATGTATGTATGTATGTATTTATGTATGTATGTATGCATGTATGTATGTATAATTTTAAATACAATTACATGTATCAACAAGTATAAATGCAGATATATATGTGTGTAGGTAAACTCAAGCTAAATCACAAAAGTATTGTGTAGTAAATAGATTGTAATCATGATTGAATGCTATGTAGGAAATATTATAACAAAATGAAGTTATATGCAACTCTAATAAAATGAAAGACACATAAATAGTTACACACAAGCTACTCCCAAATGGCTAGCAAACAAAAAGGTGAAAGACACATAAATAACTCAAATATAAATAATTTAGACAATACATTACAAGCACCACTAATTCAAGCAAAGAATTTGCGTAGCTCACTGGATGCACATGAAAAAGAGCCAATACAAGTCTCAGTAGAAAAATGAAAACAGTGAACAAACTTACAACATTGGCGCCTGAGGGTTGTCTAGTAGCCTGGGGAGAGCTTGAGTCCATCGACATTTTCGGGGCTTCTCTTTAAAAATATGAGAGATGCAATGTCAATGGCTAGCTACGAGTTCTATGTGAGAAAAACACAAGGGTCGAAGGTTCATTTAAAGCAACAAAGGTTGACGAGCTCTATTCCCATTTTTTTATTTCAAATTTTTTATGTTTCAATTATTTTGTGGAGACATTAACAATATGAGCACAAACAAATAATATAAAAAATCCACATCTGGAAAAATCTTTGTAAATTATTTCAAAAATTGTTTATGTTCTTGCAAAACAACCAACCAAGAACATACATCATCCATCATTGCAATCAATGGTGGGATCAATGTTCCATATAACAGTTAAAATACAACTTATTATTTCAAGAATGTCCCAATGAAATAAACATATGGATCAGTATGTATCAATTTTGTTTGCATCTACTATGACATACATACATATTTGCACATAGGGTAATTACATTGTCTGGATCACCACAAT
>CM021106.1:611048359-611200640 GCA_007115665.2 Sequoiadendron giganteum
TAGTGTTTTGAAGGAAATTTCCTGTTAGAATTTTGTTTTAATTTTGAATTTTATGCCAAAAGTGACTAGTTGGTCCAAGGTGGTGGCCTAGTCTGCTTGGAAAAATTCAAGTGGTGGTCAGGAATTAATTAGTGTTTAATGATGTTTAATGGGCTTGTCTCTTGAAACAAACTTAAATCAAGGCTAAAATTACATTAAGGGGCCAATTTAACAAAAGAAAGGGTTGAATTAGTGATGAAAATCCTAGAAAAGTGTGAAAATATATTGTAACACCTTAAAAAAATTTGGCACAAGGCTTGCAAAGAGGTAAAAAGGGGTTGTTTAGTTGAATTGTGTTGAAAGGGTCTTAGAAAAGTTGCAAGATGTGTTACAACACTTCAGAACACCTTTGTAAAACACCATTAGGTTGTTATTGATTTGAAAGTATTCAAGACCTAATGTGAATGTATTGGCCACATTAAAACATTATATCAAAGCAAACCGAGGCAAAAATGAAAGGAAAAAAGCCCAAATGAGTGAAAAGTGTCAAGGCTATGCTTTTTGGTGACACACCAACCTTTCCCACTGGGAAAAAACCATATATCAAATAATTTATTCGAGGCCACAGAGCAACAATCAATGCAAAGAAATTTATTTATGGACAATAGCATAAATTGTTTTATTACTATGACAAACAAGAATAATTTCAATAAATTCACTATGCTACTTTCAAATAGGAGAACTTCAACTGTCAATCGAAACATATGTACCCATTCTTTTGTCAATGGCTATAATGATTTTGGATGAATGGACATAGGGCCAAGCCATGCCAAGCAGTAATATTTTTTTGTGGAGAAGTTTAAGTATAGGCCTTAAAAAAATTCATAATTATCTTATGAAAAGAATAAGCATCTAGGAAGGAGTATATATGAATGTTGTATCCATCCGATTTCACATACATACATATCTACACATAGGGATGAATTTTTTTCGTCTCTAATTTTACAAACATACATATTTCCACATAGGGAAATTTATTGTCCACCACTGTGATGAATGGTGAAACTAATCTTCCTTATTACACTTAATATAAAGCCTATTATTGTAAGGATTCTTGTTTGAGGATGAAACAAATAACAACTATCTTGCCAAAACAATAAGCATGCAGAGCAGTATATATGAATGTTGTCTACATATAATTTCACATACATACAGATCTATGCAGAAGAAAAGAAGAATGGAACACTAAAATTTAGAGACACATACTTTTTTATGTGTATATATTTCCAAGAAACATATTCCTACATAAACATCCAACACACACAATACACATATTTGGAGTTGCAAAAAAATATCTACATTGATATACATGTATCCAAAGTTAAATGTACATATATACATATTGTTGATTGTTGTTGAACAACTGAAAAAATATTATTTCATTTATGATTTCCATGTAGTGGCAATGGGTGGAAAGCAATAAAAGAGTATACATATAAACTTACAAAGGAAGATCTATACATATATATATGCATCTAAAGTTATATGTAGATAGCACACATGTATATCCATAGGTGGAATTCAAACATATGAATGTTGTTTGCATCTAATGTCAAAAACAGATAGATCTGCACATAGGAAATATAAAATGAAACACAAAAAAATGAGGCCTGGTCTCCACCCTACCATATTGGGTCATTGAGCATCATGGGATCTCACCAAACCCCTGAGCAAGAACATACATCATCCATCACTTTGATCAATGGTGAAATGAATGTTCCTTATTACACTTACTATATAGCATATCATTCTAACAACTCCTTTTTTGAGCTTGAAAGAAATAATAACTAAAAATATGCATTGAACTTCAGATTCCCCAAAAAATAAATAGGGCTAGTAGTATATATGAATGTTGTCTACATGTAATTTCACATACATACATATCTGCACATGAAAAAATAGAAATGAAACACAAAAAAAAGAGACACATGTTTTTTGTGTTTGTATATTTCCAAGCAATAGATTCCTACATATGCATCCAATGCATCCAATCCGTGCAATACATATATATGTAGATCTAGAACAAAAACTAAACCTATATATATATATATATATATATATATATATATCTGAAGTAAGATTGACATATATTTGCATTGTTGATTGTTGCCTCATAGCTTTGAACATATTATTTCATTTATGGTTTCCATGTAGTGGTGATGGCTACAAAGCAATAAAACATTCCACATATACAAACACAATAAGCAATGAAATTTTCCACATATACAACCACAATAATATTTATCATTCTAAAGTTACCAAAGCAATTAAACAGTTTATGTTATTTACAAAAAAGTATTGTTGATTGATGTTTTTTAAGCTTTAGGTTATAGCCAAAGATAGAGAACAACAATTAATAATGCCTTGTAGAAAACAACATAAACTATATATGTTGCAACCATCACCAAAGAATGAGAGCCTTAAATGAAACAATGATGGTTTGAACAAAGAACTAGAAAATTATTTTTTCAATAGAAACCTATCAATAGATGCAAGAATAAATATAGATAAGTTTAAACCGAGATACATCTGTTTATTGCCTGAGCAGAGGAAATAAAAATCACTTGGTACCACTTGTGATGACAACATTACTTCAAGTATGGGCTACATATATTGACAATGGTTGCAATAATAGATTCAATTCAAAACTTACCACAATAATTGAGCAGTTTATGTTGTTTTCAAAAAGGCATTGTTCAGTGTAGAGTTGTATCTTGAGTTGCACAACGTACATATTTATCCACACCTATACTTGTCAATGCATGTACGTATATATATATATATATATATATATATATATATATATATATATATATATATATATATATATATATGTATATATATATATATATATATGTATTTATGTATGTATGTATGTATGCATGTATGTATGTATGTATAAGTTTAAATGCAATTGCATGTATCAACAAGTATAAATGCAGATATATATGTGTGTAGGTAGACTCAAGCTAAATCACAAAAATATTATGCAGTAAACAGACTGCAATCATTATTGAAAGTCATGTAGGAAATATTATAACAAAAATAAAGTTATATGCAACTCTAATAAAATGAAAGACACATAAATAGTTACACACAAGCTACTCCCAACTGGCTAGCAAACAAAAAGGTGGAGGACACATAAATAACTCAAATATAAATAATTTAGACTATACATTACAAGCACCACCAATTCAAGAAGAGCATTTTCGTAGCTCACTAGATGCACATGAAAAATAGCTAATACAAGTCTCAGTAGAAAAATGAAAACAATGAACAAACTTACAACATTGGCGCCTGAGGGTTGTCAAGTAGCCTGGGGAGATCTCGAGTCAATCGAAACTGTTGGGGGTTCTGTTTAAAAATATGACAGATGCAACATCAATGGCTAGCTACGAGCTCTATGTGAGAACAACACAAGGGCCAAAGTTTCAATTAAAGCAACAAAGGTTGATGAGCTATATTCCCATTTTTTATTTCAATTTTTTTATCTTTCAATTTTTTTGTGGAGACATTAACAATATGAGCGAAAACAAATAATATAAAAAATCCACATTTGGAAAACTCTTTGTAAATTATTTCAAAAATAGTTTATGTTCTTCCAAAACAACCAACCAAGAACATACATCGTCCATCATTGCAATCAATGGTGGGATCAATGTTCCATATAACAGTTAAAATACAACTTATCATTTCAAGAATGTCCCAATGAAATAAACATATGGATCAATATGTATCAATTTTGTTTGAATGTACTATGACATACATACATATCTACACATAGGGTAAATACATTGTCTAGATGACCACAATCATTGTTGGCATCAATGTTCCATATAACACTTAAAATACAGATTATCAAATGTCCAAGAATGTCTCAGTATGTATCAATATTGTTTGCATCTATCATGACATACATACATATCTACACATATGAGTGAACCACCAAAAATATGCAATAGGGAAAGAGGATTCCCCAATAGGCTCCTAGGGTTTTTCACCTAGAAGTTGGTTGGTAAAATGGCCTCTTTTGTTCTAAGTATTCTTGGTGTTCATTCAAGATTAGGGGTTTGAGGTGTGTAATGTGTGTGATATGAAATGTGTTTAAATTTTGCAAACTAATGAATTGAAGCTATTTAATAAATGTAAACTAATGTAATGAAAATATATTGAAAACACTATCTAAATTACCTAAAATGCAAGAAAACTATAACATAAAGTAGCAGAAGTGGTGCACCTGGAAACTGAAGGTTGATGGAGAGAGGCTCTGGAACCTTCAAGAATCTGTTGAAAAATGTTGACTAGGACACTTGTACCAATCTAGGAAACTTAGTCCCATTTGGAAAAAATAGGTTCACTGGGACTAAGTTGCCACTATTGGTGACTTAGTCCACTTCTGAATTTTTAAGAAACTAAAAGTGGAGATGGAAGCCCTCGGTCCGCACTTTGGTTTCTGACAGGTGTCTGGTTCAGATTCTACATAAAATGGGCTGAAAGAGGTCTCCAAGATTCAATTAGGGATTTGTTGACTTGAGTGACTTTGATGAGTTGACAACACCTTTTTAACACCTTTCTCTTTGACAAATCTGCATACAAAAACTTGCAAATCACACATGCAAAGAGGAGGAAAAGGGTTAGAGTTAGAGAATAGGGATTTGCCTTAGTCAAAACCCATTTTGGTAATCAAACCCTAAATGATGAAATTAAATAGGAAGGGAAAGATAATTGAATAAGATGTAAATGTAAACACTCACCAAATCCTTCTTGAAGAAGTCAAAAGATATGAAAGTGACAACTCCAATGGATGATTGCTTGAATGCTTGATGCTTGCTAGAGAAGAATGAGAGTTGTTGAGTCAAGAGGGAGAGAGATAAAATGAGGATAAAAACCCTTATTTATACATGTTATTCCCTAATTCCTTAAAAATAACACATCATAGGCCAACCTTAGGGTTTTGGAGATAAAATCTTGCTAGAAATTTGATTTAATTTTGAGTTTTATGTCAAAAGGGACTAAGTCACCCAAGATGATGACTTAGTCCACTTGGAAAAATTTAAGTGGTTGTCAGGATTTAAAAGGTGATTAATGTTGATTAATGGGATTGTCTCCCGAAACACACTTAAGTCAGGCCTATAAGTTCATTAAGGGGCCATTTTTTCATAAGAAAGGGTTGATTTAGTGATGAAAAGCCTAGGAAAGTGTGAGGGTTAGTTACAACACCTTACAACACTTTAGAATAAGGCTTGGAAATGGGTTATTTAGGTGAATTATTGTGGAAAAGTCCTATAAAAGTGAGGAAATGTGTTATAACACTTCACAACACCCTTGTAAGATATTATTAGGTTTTTGTTGATTTGCAAGCATTCAAGGCCTAATGTGAACATGTTAGCCACATTACAACATTCCAACTAAGAAAAATCGGGCCAAAATTCAAGCAAAAAGGCCCAAATGAGTGAAAAGTGTCAAGGCTACACTTATTTGGAAACACATTTACCCCCACTCTAGTGAGAGGATGAACTTGCTTCAAACTCACACAAAAGTAGCCAAGACATGCATATCAAAAGGGATCCAATGTATTCATGCTAGTGAGATGAGACAACTATAATAAAGAGGGATGATCAATCCCCCAGGATCAAGATCCCATGGCAAACCAAACATTAGTATAAAATATCACACAAGGAATTGATGTGAAAGAGTGAAGAGAGAGGGAAAGTCGGATCAAGCTTCAACCGTTTGTCCAGCTAGTTGTTGATCAAATCTAGGTTGTTTGTCTGAAAGGTAATGTACTCACTCTAGGGTGATGATATTTTTGGTTTTCCACCAAGTGAGAAGGCCCAAAAGGTGAAAAAAATATGGTTGGATGTACCCACATGCACACAGGTGGCAATGGGGAAGTCGTGCCGCTAGTTGGTCTTCTCGCTTAACCATACCAAAGTTATACCTATTGATAACTTTGATAAGGCACCACAAAAGGAATTTTTTTGTGGTTCATGATACAAGTAAAGCTTTGTATTCTTAGAAATAATGAACAAGTTCAAGATGACACCACATGCATGCAAGTTGTGTTATGTAAGGTGGCCATTTATGCAAAATGCAAAATGCAAAATGTAACATGTAAAATGAAAAAGGGTAAAATGAAAAAGGGATATTCAAAGGAATCTTATTTAGTTCATGTGAGGTCTTTGACCTAGGGAACATTACGTCTAATGTCTCCAAGAGAGGACCAATCAAATAATAGAAAATTCACAACTTAGAGGATACAGTGTGTTGCATCAGGCCACTGAGAGGAATGTAATATGCTTAGATAGATCACTTTCATGAAGGAAATTAAATGCAATGTCATCCACAAAGTGAAAAACACATTGTATGAAGTAATAAGGCTACACTAAGAACCAACAAGAAAAATGACAAAGGAAATAATGCCAATGTATGCCCCCACTTTAAAGGAATTGTGAAACACTATACTATGAGCAATTACTTTAAAGTAGGAAAATGAAGAATGCAAGAAGAAAGAAAAAGGATATGAGGGCCAACGTTGAAATACCTATGCCAAATGATATGTTTCCAAGTAAGGTTGTGTCATGAGAAAGATAGTATGTCAAAAGCAAGCCAACTTAAGGCATGTCTTCCACATCCTAAGCTTGCTCTTATATGTTCATGAAAGGTTAACAAATAGTCAAAAGAGGCAACAACAAGTGACATATGAGGACAAGGCTAACAAACCCCTTTCCCCCACTTAGTGCAAGACAAAGGTGAGCCGAATAGGATGAAGGTAGCTATCAGTGAGAGGAATTAGGTGCTTCAATGTAAAGTAGAGCACCACAATCCATGAGATGTTTGAAGTTTATTGTTTATAGAAAATGGAGAGAAGGGAGGTAACCCTAAATATTTCTTGAAAGAGTATGATATTTCAGTTTGTGTCACATGTCCATGTGTAGGTGGGAGATGGTAGCTGATACCATAACAATCTTCCAAGTTAAATGAAGGGGTGGTGCACTTCTAAGAAGGATTTGTTTCAGTACAAGAACATAAATCATTTGTAGGGTTATGTGTTGTTCCTTCATGAGGTATGGGAGTTATATAGCCCCCAACACCACCATGGGGTAATGTTGTTGATGTAGAAACAATTTAAGAATATAAAACATAGGGTTGTTTTGGTTTAGGTTGTGATATTTCACACTCTCTTTTAAAGGGAGGCATAAGACCCCAATCGTTACTAGAACTTGCATATGAAAATGAATTGTTTGTATACGACTTTGTGGACAAAGAGGGTGAGATTTTGGAAATTTTGATGAAAGGAGGTGTAGAATCTAATGACCCCCAATTATCAAGAAATATTTTTGTTGTAGGTGAAGGATTAGCATCAACTTGGATAATTTTTTATCTAGGAATGAAAGGATTAGGCGAGTTAGAAATGTGTGATTACTTGATTCGTAGATTCTTTCATCTACATCAACCGTGTATATCTTCTTGTTGTACTCAAATTTCATTGTACGGTGAAGGGAAAATAGGACTCATTTCATAGCATGAATCCATGGTCTCCCTAGGAGGATATTGTATGGATAGAGGTAGGCAACATGATAGGTCTGACCTCGATTGATAATGTGATCATCCTGAGTGGTTTACTATGAACATTGTCAAAGCCACGAATATGAAAATCATTAAGTTGAATGAGATTTTTGTCCATGCCAAGTTTTTTGAGGAGGTGCATGCTACAAACATTAATTTCGGCTCCATTGTCTATGAGAGTGTGTCGGACTAAAGTTTCATTAATGATAACCTTAATGATTAAGGGATCATTCTTGTTTTGAATCTCAAGTGAGGGTGATTCATATTTAGCAAATGTGATTTTGGATTGGGTTATTTTAACGGGACTAGAGGAGTATATTACATTATTCAATTTTATGCAATATTGGATCTCCTCCATTTGTATTTGCAACATTTCTTAAAATAAAAAATTTAATGTAGGTGAAAGTTGAATAAGTTTTCATACAAATATATTAGCAGGATTCTTTTTAAGGTCCTCAACACTAGGTACTCTATGTTGACAAAAAGGTAATGGATTAGGAGTGATGTGTGACCCCATATATGTTTGAGGCATTAAGTTAAAACTTAGCGGCTGCAAAAAATTGTTATGATTAGATTGCATCATGGATTTCAAAGCATCTTTTAGTTTTTTGTGTGATTCACTAGTGGGAGGGGACTTAGGAAGCTCACTAATTAAAGGAGATCCCACTTGTGTCATCATAACATCAAGAATCTTGTATTTATTTGTATGATTTGTTAGTGAAGGGGACTCTAATTTCATTTGATTATCTTCAACTAGGGAAGGTGTAGTGTTTGAAGGATATGTGTCAATTTTTAGATGTTTTTGCACCAGGATATTCTCCCTAGGAGGAGATTCTTTAGGAGAATGACAAGCCAAATGATTGTGACATTCAAAGGTGGGTTCTTCTAAAGGGACTCTATCACAAGTATGCGAATGATCAATACGTGAATTGTCTTGTTTAATAAGGGTTTCCCTAGGAGAAGGGGGACAACTAAGATTCTCATGACTTTCATCGATCGTATTTTCTAACAACAAAGTATCTTATTCACAACTAGGAGAGATACTAGGAGAAGGAAAAAAATTATTGTCATGATCCCTTATGGTTGTGTTGTCATGTTTGTTAAGAGAGGTAAGAGGAGAGAAACAACTAGGATTCTCATAAATCTCATTAATTTGATCTTCTTACACCAAAATATCTTCATCACAAAGAGGAGAGAGTTTAGGAGAAGAACAAATATGATTCTTAGGAATTTCCAAGATTGTATTCTCTATCACTAAAACACTCTCATAGGGACAGGATAAGAAATGGTTCTTAGCATGTCTAGATATAGAAGACACTATCATTGTTTGAAAAAAAATAAAAAGAATTTGTAACCATTTCATGCAATGTTTCAGCAATATAAACAATGTATATGCAAAGATACAAAAAAAATTAGCCAATATATGCCAAGTTTTAAGAATGTAAACAATGTATAAGAAAGAATAAAAAATAGTTTTATCAAACTTAAGAATTTTTTAATGAATAGAAACATTGTATAAGAAAAAGTGAAAAGTACTTTTATCTATGTTATAAACAATTTAAAAATTGTAAGGATTTTGTAGATCTAATGATGAAGTTATATCAAGAATGACTACCCTAAATTGATGATTTTGGGTTAGAAGCATAAAACCTATCTTCCTGAAACTTTCTAGACTTATAGTATATGATACTAGGAGGATAAGAATGCACATAAATGAGGTTTCTCATGCTATAATAGGCAATGAAAAATGTGAACTGGGACTAAGTCGCCTAGAATGGCGAATTAGTCCCAATAGGGATTTTTTAATTTTTTTTAAAATTTTTTTGATTGGTATTTATGTGTTTTAGGTTGTATGATGAAATCCTAAGATGAAAATGCAGAAGTTAAAAAATTTCAATGAAAATATATGCAAAAATGCAAGCTAAATGAGCTTTTCACTAATGCAATTATAAAAAACCCTAGAATGCAAAACAATGCAAAACCCTAATGCAATGTGAATGTAAGATTCTCCTAGGATGAAAAAAAAAAATTTGAGAAGTGTTCTAAGGATGGGTTCACCAAAATGAACCACCAAATACATGCAATAGAGAAAGAGGATTCCCTAATAGGCTCCTAGGGTTTTGCACCTAGAAGTTGGTTGGTAAAATGGCCTCTTTCATGCTAAGTATTCTTTGCGTTCATTCAAGATTAGTGGTTTGAGGTGTGTAATGTGTTTAAATTTTGGAAACTAATGAAGTGAAACTATTTAATGAATGTAAACTAATGTAATGCAAATGTACTAAAAACACTGTATAAAATGATCTAAAATGCAAGCAAACTATAAACAAAATTAAAGTAGCAGAAGTGGTACACCTGGAAACTAAAGGTTGATAAAGAGAGGCTCTAGAACCTTCTTGAATCTATTGAAAAGGCTGACTAGGACACGTGTGCCAATCTGGGTGACTTAGTCCCATATTTGGAAAAACTGCCCTAAAACCCATTTGTGCCAAATGGGTGTCCAAATATATAAAAACCTCTGAAAAACAAGTTTAGTGGGACAAAGTTGCCACTATTGGTGACTTAGACCACTTCTGAATTTCTAAGAATTTGAAAGTGGAGATGGAAGCCCTCAGTCTACACTTTGGTTCTTGACAGGTGTCTGGTTCAGATTCTCCAAAAAACGGGTTGAAAGAGGTCTCCAAGCTTCAATTAGGGATTTGTTGACTTGAGTGACTTTGATGAGTTGACAAAACCTTTTTAACACCTTTCTCTTTGAAAAATATGTACACAAAAACCTGTAAAGCACACATGCAAAGAGGAGGAAAAAGGTTAGGGTTGGAGAATAGGGGTTTGCCTTAGTCAGACCCCATTTTGGTAATCAAACCCTAAATGATGAAATGAAATAGGAAGGGAAAGATGATTGAATAACATGTAAATGTAAAAGCTCACCAAATCCTTGTTGAAAAAGTCTAAAGATATGCAAGTGACATCTCCAATGGATGATTTCTTGAAGTTCTTAGAGTGCTTGAATGCTTGATGCTTGTTGTAGAAGAATAAGAGTTGTTGAGTCAAAAGGGAGAGAGATAAAATGAGGAGAAAAAACCTTATTTATACATGTTATGCCCTAATTCCTTGAAAAATAACACATCACAGGCTAACCTTAGGGTTTTGGAAACAAAATCTCGCTAGAAATTTGATTTAATTTTGATTTTTATGTCAAAAGGGATTGTCACCCAATGTGGCGACTTAGTCCACTTGGAAAAATTCAAGTTTTTGTCAGGATTTAAAAGGTGATTAATGTTGATTAACGAGATTATTTCCTAAAACACACTTAAGTCAGGCCTATAAGTGCATTGAGGGGCCATTTTGTCATAAGAAGGGTTGATTTAGTGATGACAAGCCTAGGAAACTGTGAGGGTTAGTTACAACACCTTACAACACTTTAGACTAAGTCTCGGAAAGGGGTTATTTAGGTGAATGATTATGGAAAAGTCCTAGAAAAGTGAGGAAATGTGTTACAACACTTCACAACACCCTTGTAAAACATTTTTAGGTTTTTGTTGATTTGCAAGTGTTCAAGGCCTAATGTGAACATGTTGGCCACATTACAACATTAGATCTAAGAAAAATCATGCCAAAATCCAAGGGAAAAGGCTCAAATGAGTGAGAAGTGTCAATGCTATACTTTTTATGACATAAGGAGAAATAAAGTGAAACACAACAAAATAAGGCATTGTTCATAACTGTGATCAATAGTGACATCAATGTTCCATATAACATTTAAAATACAACCTATCATTCCCTAGGTGCAGATATGTATGTATCTATTGCTTTTTGTTGATGGCTGGAGCACGATAAAATAGTTAATTTCATATAGCCTTTATTGTTTTGCATAATGCGTTGTTGTTTATTGTTCTCTGGCTTTGGCTATTTTTTTGCATTATCGATAAGGTACTAGCGGGGAGAATAATTTGTCTGTATGCATAGGTTAGTCACTCCGATTTCTTCTCTTTTATGCATTTTTCCCATATGGGTCACTATTGAAACCAATATTGTTTCATTTATGGTTCACATTTTGTGGTGAGTTACTGTGAATTCTTATATTTTTGTCTAGTTTTTCCATCTGGGTCACTGTTGAAACCAATATTGTATGATTCATGGCTTCCATTTTTTTGCTAAGGTAATGGTGGGGAGAAGAATTTGTCCATATGCATAGGTTAGTCACTCTAATTTCTTCTCTTTTGTTTGTTTTTTCCATCTGGGTCATTGCTGAAACCAACATTGTTTCATTTATGGTTCACATTTTGTGGTGACTCATTGTGAATTCTTGTGTTTTTTTCCAATTTTTCCATTTGGGTCGCTATTGAAATGAATATTGTCTGATTCATGGTTTTTGTTTTTTCGCTAGGGTTGCAACGCAAGAAAATAGCTAACGGTATATAGTTTATGTTGATTTCCATAAGTCACTATTGATTATTGAGCTCTATGCTAGGCTATATTGTTTCATTTTCGATAAGGTGTTGTTGAGAAGGCTATATTGTTTCAATTTTCAACAAGGTTCTCTTGAGAAAAGACTATATTGTTTTCTGAAACAAATATTGTTTGATTTATGGCTTTCATCTATTACTTTTGCAACCATCACCCCATGCAGGAAAACAAAATAACCTCCAACCACCTTCATAGAAGTTTGACAATAGGTAATCAAACTTGCACTTGGATAGTATCTCGCCATTGTGGCATCAACATTAATTGTTGTATGGATTTCGTGTAGTGGCGACAGGTGTATAGGAGCTCACCGTTGTAGCATGAACATTAATTGTTGTATGGTTGCAATAACACCTGCAATTTTAAACCCTAGAAAACATAGCAAAAGTCTACAAAATTTCCAATAGGGCATTGTTGGGTGTTGTTATATGGCTTTGCTTGCTCTTAGAGTTGCGAGTCAAAATGGAAAGCTTCTTTAAAGGTAAAAATTTGATCACGCAATTCAACATACATTAATTAGTGTATGGCTTTCGTGTAGTGGTGGCAGGTGTATAGAAGCTAGCCATTATGGGATGAACATTAATTGTTATATGGTTTCTGTGTAGTGGTGATGGTTGTAATAATACCTATCATTTTAAAGACCAAAAAACATAGAAAACGTTTGTGCAATTTCTAATAAGGCATTGTTGGGTGTTGTTTTGTGGCTTTTCCTGCTATCAGAGTTGTGAACCAAAATGGTCAACTTTTCTAAAGGTACAAGTTCAATCACGTAATTCAACACATGTATCAGTATTTGTAGTTGTTCTTATATATACTAGTGGACATTTTTTTTTTCATGTATACATCTACATATGCATATACATAAACATACATGTACATAATTGAAATTTTGGAGTGCATACAACATGTTCATTCAAACATGTGTAGATATATATGTTTGTAATACATTTATATACAAACATGCATCAAGGAGTAGTATCACCAAAGCCAAAGGCCAACAACCACCAATACCTTAGTGATAAGAACACAAAATATTTCCATACTTTGCAACCATCCCCACTGCACAAAAACCATACAACAATTAATGTCCATGTCAACCACCATTTTAATTTCGATGGCCTTCTCTATCATCTTTCCAAACTATATTAAGTGCAATAAGAAAAATCAATCTCACCATTGGTGACAGTGGTGGCCAATGTATCTTGTTGTGTGGTTTGTATTTGGTGGCGATGACTTTGCATGAATTTGTTACTATGATTTTTTTTTGTTTTGCGGTTTTTTCCATCTGGGTCACTGTTGTAACCAATGTTGTTTGATTTATGGCCTCTATTTTTTGGCAATGGTTGCAACACAATAAAATAGTTAATGTTATATAGCTTATGTTGTTCTACCTTTTTTTTTTTTGTGCCATATAATTTTCCCTATGTGCAGCTATGTATATTTTTGAAATTAGATGCAGCCAACATTCATATGTATGACAGCCTATATATTAAGTGTAATAATTTTTTTTTGATATCACCATTAAATATGCTGGTGGACAATGTATGCATGGCTGCAACAAAATAGTGTAAAATATTTTAATATTGTTTCATTTATGACCTCCATTTTATGGTGATAGTTGCAACACAATAAAATAGTTAATGGTATACAATCTATGTTGTTTTGTCTTCTTTTTCTATGTGCTAGTTAATTTTCTCTATGTGCAAATATCTATATTTGTAAAATTAGATGCAGACAAAATTCATACATAAGAAAACCTATTTATTAAGTGTAATAAAAAACATTGATATCACCATTGAATACGCTGGTGGACAATGTATGAACACCTACCACAAAATAGCATAAACTATTCTATGAATTTGACAAGTTTTAACTGCTAGGTCTAGAAAACTAGAATGGAACATATCAATCAATAAGAGAAATAGGTATGTACCTTTGAGTCATTCTAATATGCAATAGTTGAATCATGAAAAATATTATTATAAGTAAAACTAATAATATATTTTTGATTGAACCTTATGGTCCTTATTCTCAAATTCCATGATTAAATCTTTGACCCCGGGTCATCCCACAATAATGGGTTACACTTTTTTGCCAAACTTGACATTGAAATCAACATTTTTAGAAAAAATATCACTTTCTGGAACCTATAGTAGGTAAATTTTTAGGAATTTGAAAATGGTGTAAACTAGTGATTTGTGAGATTTTTTTTGTAGATTTTAAATATATATTTTTAAAAAAAATTAAATTAAATTGTAATTTTTTTGCATCTCCTTTGATAACTAGGTTTTAATAACTTAAACAACATTTTAAAAAAGTGGTGTGTACTTCGGCTCGCATAACCTTTTTTCTACAAAGGATAAAATTCTAATTCTTTTGAATTTAGGTTGGTAACACTAGTATCTAGTGCTTTCATTTTTTTTCATAACGTTTTGTTGAATATTTTTCTTTTAATTAAGTTTTGAAGTCAAACCAATTACAATTTAGACATAGGTGCACTTCAGCTCGCATAACATTTTTGGTATGTATTGAAATTCAATTTTTATTTTTTCTTTGAATGAGGACATCAATACCTAGTGCGTATATATTTTTTAATTTTATTTTTCTCAAATTTACTATTTTTTCACAATGGTTTTTCACTGAAATTGATGTTCGATGAAAAACCTATGTTCAATAAAACTAAAAAATAATATAAATAAAAGAAAAACATATTAAATTTATAGTTGTTGGAAAGCACGTTTCAATCAATATAGTTCTCCACCTTGGTTTATCAATTTGACTCCATTTGCACCTCCTTCTCGGCCTTCAATACTAAAAAAAATGCATAAATTTTTAAATGGTGGAGGGGAAGGTGAAAAAAGGGGGGTTCATTAGAAGCCCCTTCATTAGAAGGGGTAACCTATTTTAATTTTTTTTATGGGAATTTCTATTTTTTCTTCATACAAAAAATTGTAACCCACTATTGTGGGTTTACCCCCCTTAGCACCTTCTTATGCCAATTAAGTATTGTATGAATCATGAAATATTATTTAGATAGGTAAACAAAACATTCACACTCAACAAGGTCTAGATTCTCAATATTTTATATTCTCACATCCACTGTATGAGTGTTTCCCCTTATAAAATAATGAATTTATGGTCTATGGAATTATGTCCAACTTGTACATCTTTATCAAACAAAAATAAATAAGAACATTAGGCCACGATGTCTTCAAAACTAAGAAATAATTTTGCCTGATAATCATGGAAAGAAGATCATTCTTCATATACCAATAAATAGTGAAGTTATTGATGAACATTTTAAAATTGTTACTGTGTTGGAAATAGACATGACACGGGATCACATTTATTATTAGTTGGCTATTGATTGTGATGAATCTATAATGAATTTATTTTTGGTTTATTGGTGCATAACCATACTATTATATCTTGAATATTGTACAAATAACTCAATCAATAAGCGCACAACACAACAAAATTTTAAAAATAGTGGATTAGATGGGAATAACCACAAAACAAAATAATTAACAACAAAAAATACATGCATTTAACTAGTTATATATTATGACAATGGACAATTAATTTAAATGTTTAACAAAAAAATATACACTTCTTTTCTTTTATATTATTTTTGTCGCCTATAGTTTTGTTTTGCTTTTATTGTATCTTCCTCATTTTATTTTATGTTGTTTGGTTATATAGTTATTTTTCCCTATTTAACACATGTATTAGTATTTATAGCTATTAAATTTCCTTCCAGCCATGATCACCACACGAAAAGCATAAATGAAACAATATTGGTTTCAATAGCACCTTATCAAAGATGAAACAATGTAGCCAAAGCCTTAGAACAGTAGTTGACAATGCCTTGTAGATAACAACATAAACTGTATAACATGCACTATTTAACTGCATTTAAAAACATGAAACAATATAGCCAAAGCTAGAGAACAATGGTCAATAATGTCTTATGGAAAACAACATAAATTGTATAGTGTTGCAACC
Organism: Sequoiadendron giganteum; assembly: GCA_007115665.2. Taxonomy (NCBI): domain Eukaryota; kingdom Viridiplantae; phylum Streptophyta; class Pinopsida; order Cupressales; family Cupressaceae; genus Sequoiadendron; species Sequoiadendron giganteum. The sequence goes on from CM021106.1 coordinate 611,064,437, forward strand.
ATAACCATAAAACAAAAGCCTTAAATGAAACAATAATGGTTTCAACAACAACGTAGAAAATTTATTGAACAACACCTTATCGGAAATAACCATATGCACACATACACACCCACACATACATATAAAAATTCAAAATAGAAAACACGAATTGTGCAGATATAAGAGTATATGGTAATACAACCAGAAAATAAGAAAACAACCATATTGATATAAAAACTTGATATATCTATTTTCACCCTATTTAACACATGTTAAATTCCCTTCCAACCATCAGCTCCACACAAAAAGAACAAATGAAATAATATTGGTTTCAACAACGCCTTATCAAAAATGAAACAATATAGCCAAAGCCACAAAACAACAGTTGACAATGCCTTTTAGATAAAAAAATGAACTCTATAACATTTATTATTGTATTCCAAATCGAATATGAAAAAATATAGCTAAACCTAGACAACGACACTCAAAATTGCCCTATAGAAAACAACACAAACTCTATAACATTAATTATTTTACTACATTGCAAGCACTGACACAAAACAAAAGCCACAAATGAAACAATATAAATTTTATAGCACTACAACCATCACCACAAAATATAAGCCTTAAATGAAACAATAATGGTTTCAACAACAACCTAGAAAATTGTTTCTTGAACACCTTATCAGAAACAACCATATACACACATATACACCCACACATACATATAAACATTCAAGATAGAAAACAAAAATTATGGAGATATAAGAATATGCGACAATCAAACCAAAAAAGAAGAAAATTAGTATATTGATATTAAAAACTAGGCATATCTATTTATAGATAAACATATGACCTCAAAGATACATGTAGAAAATGAATATACAGACATACACACTCACACCTTAAATAAAAAAATAATGGTTTCAACAACAACCTACAAAATTCTTGTTTTTCAATAGGACCTTATTGGAAAGGAAACAATATATCCAAAGCTATACACCAACATTCAACAATGCCTTATGGATAACAACATAAACTCTATAACACTTACTCGTGTACTGTGAATCAAATACGAAACAATATAGCCAAAGCTAGAGAACAACACTCAATAACACCCTATGGAAAACAACATTAACTATTTTGTTGTGTTGCAACCATTCACGCAAAATGGAAGCCATAAATGAAATAATACAACCTAAGCTAGAGAACAATAATCAACAATTCCTTATGCAAAACAACATGAACTGCATAACATTAACTATTTTATTGCATTGCAACCATCGCCATAAAATGGAAGCCATAAATGAAACAATATTGGTATCAATAGGCACTTAGATGGGAAAACCTATAAAACACAAAATTCATAGCAACAAACCCATGCAAAACCATCATTGCAAAAGCCAAAGCATAAATCAAACAATATTGGTTTCAACAAACTATATAGTCTATTCTCAATAGAACCTTATCGAAAAGGAAACAATATAGCCTAAGATAGAGAACAATAATCAACACTGCCTTATGGAAAACAACATAAATTGTATAACATTAACTATTTCATTTTGTTACAACCATCATCACAAAATAGAAACCATAAATGAAACAATATAGTCTAAGCTACAGAAAAAAAATCAACAATGCCTTATGGAAAACAACATAAGTTGTATAACACCAACTATTTTATTGTGTTACAACCATCACCAAAAAATAGAAGCCATAAATGAAACAATATTGGTTTCAATAGTGACCCAGATGGAAAAACCCACAAAACACAAAAAGGTCACAGTAACAAACTGACTCAAAAGCTTCACCATAAAAATGAACCAATCAAAAATTCCTTATAGAAAGAAACATACACTATATAACATTAACTATTTTTTATTGTTACAACCATCACCAGAAAATGGAAGCCATAAATGAAACAATATTGGTTTCAATAGTGACCCAGATAGAAAAACCCACAAAACACAAAAATCTCATAGTAACAAACCGATTCAAAACCTTCACCACAAAACATGAACCATAAATGAAACAATATTGGTTTCAACAGTGGCCTAGATGAAAAAACCCACAAAAAACACACAAATTCACTGTAACAAACTAATGCACAAACAAACAATAGTTCCTTCCACCCATCATGACTACATGGAAACCATAAACAATATTGGTTTCAATGGTCACCCGGGTCAAAAAAATGCACAAAAAACACATGATTTGTGATGCAGAGTGGATGGAAATCCTAAAGAATTGTGACACAACTTCTCTCAAATAAGCCCAATGAGGACACCAATTCCCAAATTCACTCAACAGAGCAACTCAACTACTCAACATGGAATCAATTAGCCAAACACAACCAAAGGATTGGAAAGGATCTGAACAGCATCAACAAGAAAAAAACAAGACCACCAAACATGGTTTAACTAGACATTACCTTCCATACATCGTTTCAATAGTGAAAAGGCCTTCCTTGTAGCCATTCCCAACTAGGACAATCAAGATCAAAGTTTGGTAAAGTCTCTAACTAGATAAAGGAGACTTGTTTCAGAAACCCAATAAGGACCCTCACAAGCCCTCAAAACCATAGGACATAAATCCCTAATGAAAAGCAACAAATGATCAGATTTCAACACCATAAGGAGGCATAATTGAGAGGCATAATGAAGGAACCGGGTTACCTAGGAACACCCCAACACCCCTAAGCCACATATTAGGTTCCTCAAGACTCTACTACACCCATTCCATCATTTCCAAGTACCACCATCATAGAAAAATCCAAAAATTTACAAGTTTTAGACTTTTTCCCACAATCCAGGGCCTGTCACATAAAGATGTGAGACCTAGGACATCGAAGATATTCTTCCCAACTCCATATCTCCCTCAGAAACCTTTTGAATCATGAAGTATACTGAAATCCCCACAATTCCACCAAAAATCAGAAAATTACCATGGTGGAATGGAGAGATAAGCACATTTATGTGTGTAAACCCTAGTTTCCTAGGGTCTTAAACCCTCTTTCAAAAAAATGGGTAAATCTCCCTCAAAACAGGATAAAAATTCTTGATACCACCACCAAATTTAAGAAATCTCTCCCCTCTATCAATCCATGAGATTTTTTTTCCCGTACAGTACATTCAAATTCTGTACAATCACATAAATCAGAGAAAAACGTAGAGAATTGAGGTAAAATAGAGTTTTATTGCATTAATCTTCCAAACAACATCAACCAACCTTGCCTCGACCCCAAGGGAGGCTATTTAAAAATTCTCCAACCTTCCCTAATGGTTACCAACTAATTTTTGAACATTATGGCCATTCGAGAGGTGCTTTACAATTTTTGTAATGAAGATGTTGTCAAAGTTGTTGAGTAACTTTTGAAAAATTGTTACAATTTTTCCATCACATGGCATCCGGATTCCCAAAGACTCTAAAATAATTCTTGAAAACATGCCTAAAAAGGCTTAGAAATCCAAAACGCATCATGTACAACCATTATGACATCATTTTCCCATGCTTGGTTACACCATGGCAGTTTTGCCAAATCAGGACCTAGGTGCACCAAGCTTACAATTTGGCATGGTTTGACCATTCAAATTTTACAATCCACTTTAAATGGTCCATTTTACCTTATTACAACATGATAAAAAAACAAAAAACCAAAAACATCATAAACTCAAAGATGATCTCCAGGTGCCCCTGCACCATACACCCGGGGTGGAGAAAATCTCAAGTACCACTTGAGATCAGCTGCTGTAGAAAAGTTCCATGATTTTTGATGTCCTCTTCACTCATCCAAGTTGCATCTTCAGGAGGTAGACCCTACCATTTAACCAAATATTCCTTATATACCTTCTTTCTTGTCCTTTTTACCTCTTTAGTATCTATGATTGCTTCAAGTTTCAAAGGTTCAAATGGTGGAAGGTCCTGCACCCAATCTTCATTAGTTTCCACACCTATAACTTCATCCAAAGATCCCTTAAAGGGGTACAAGTCAACAACACTAACAATGGGAGAGATAGCCACCCCTGGAGGGAGGGCTATCTCATAGGCATTTTTCCCGAATTTGTGAATTATCTTGCAAGGGCCTATCTTCTTCATGTGAAGCTGGGTGTATCTGCCCTTAGAAAGCATTTCCTTCTTCATATGTGAAATAACCAGATCTCCCACCTTATATTGAACATTCCTCCTTTTCAAATCTTCCCTTTCTTTGTATTTTTCCAAACTTTTCTTGAGATTTCCCTTCACTTGTTCATGGATATCCTTCATTTCTATAGAAAACTCTTCTCCTTCTACACTCTTCCTCTCCATTCCTTTCAATTATCTCGACTCAAATATGCCCCTTGGACTCATTCCATATACCACCTCAAAGGGACTTTTACCTATGATCCTATTTATGGAGTCATTGTAAGCATATTCTACTTGGGGCAACACCAAATCTTATTGAAGATCATGCTCCTTTGTTAGGCACCTCAAAAAATTACCAACAAATCTATTCACCACCTCTATTTTTCCATTTGTTTGAGGATGGTAGGTAGAACTATATTACAAATTTTTCCCTAAATTCTTCCATAAGGTCCTCCAAAAGTGACCTATGAATTTGGAGTCCCTATCTAATACAATGCTCAAAGGAATGCCATGGATTCTCACAATTTATTTGAAGAATAGTCCTACAATATAATTGGCATCATTAGTGCTCCAACAAGGGATAAAGTGCCATTTTACTAAACCTATCCACCATTAAAAAAACACTATCAACTCCCCTTTGAGTCTTAGGCAGTCCTAAGAAAAAATCCATACTTATGCTCTCCCAAGGTGTATTTGGGATTGGTAGAGGTTGGTATAGGCCAACATTTGAAGTGTTTCTCTTTGCTCTTTGGAATACAATGCAGTTCTCCATAAATCTCCTTACATCCACCTGCATTTTAGGCCAAAAGTAAAACCTCCTAACCTGCTCCAAGGTTTTGTCAAGCCCAAAATGGCCTGCAAGAGCCCCACAATGCTTTTCTCTTATCAAGTTTTTCCTCATAGAAAATTTTGGTATGTACAATTGAGCCTCTTTGAACAATAGACCATCTTGTAAAACATAATCAACATGTTCACTATGAAAAGCATCAAAAATTTGAGAACATCCTCCTTATACATACCTTTAAGGGCTTATATCCCCACACTTTGCAATTGGACTTCTTGAACCATCATGACCCTTCTACTAAGGGAATATGAAAATTCATTTTCTTGTCCCTTCTTATGTTTAATGGAGAATGTATATGATTGTAGGTATTCAACCAACTTGATGTGCCTTTGATTCAATTTTTCTTGCCCATTCAAGAAACTAAGTGCATGGTTGTCAATAAATACAATAAATTCCTTTGGTAAGAAGTAGTGCCTCCATTTCTTTAAGGCTTGGACCATGGCATACAACTCTAAATCATATGAAGATTATTTTCTCTTAGCCTCATTTAGTTTTTCACTAAAGAATGCAACTAACCTGCCTTCTTGACTTAGGAAAACACCTATTACTTGACCACTTGCATCATATTCAATAGTAAAAAATTATTAAAAATAGGAAGAGCAAGGATAGGCTACTATGATACCTTTATTTTCAAGTATTCAAACCTTTCATCTGCTTCATTGGTCCATAGGAACTTACTCTTCTTATCTCCCTTGATTGTGTCTATGATTGGTACACAAATGTGACTAAAATTATTTATGAATTTTTGGTAGAAGCTTGGAAGGCCCCATGAAAGCTCCTCACATCACCCACTGACTTAGGTGTTGGCCAATCTAGAATGGCCTCAACCTTTGATGGATCCATTTTCAAACTGCCTTTTTCTATGAAAAACCCAAGGTACACCAACTCCTCCTTCATAAATTCACACTTTTGCAAGTTGATCAACAAATTATCTTCATGAAATATCCTTAGAACCATGTCAATATGCTTCAAATTCTCCTCCTTAGACCTACTAAACACAAGAATTTCATCCAAATAAACCACAACAAATTTTCTAATAAGTTTTTTCAATACCTCATTCATTAATCTCATGAAGGTACTAGGGGCATTGGAAAAACCAAAGGGAATCACCATCCACTCATAGATACCCTCATTAGTATTTAATGTTGTTTTCCATTCATTCCCCTCTCTGATCCTAATCTACTAATACCCACTTTTCAAGTCAATCTTTGAAAAATAGCAAGCCCCTCCTAGACAATCCATAAGATCCTCCATTTTTGGCATCTAGGAAACCTATATCTGATGGTTAAATCCTATTTATGACTCTTGAGTCAATGCATAACCCCCATTTACCATATTTCCTAGGAGCCATCACATTTGGAATAACACCAGGGCTCAAACTCTTCCTCACTAGGACTTTGTCTAATAGTTCTTGCACTTGTTTTGCTATCTCTTCATTTTGAGTAGGGGTCATCTTGTAGGCAACCTTGTTGGGAAATGTAGCCCCTGGTATCAGGTCTATATGGTGATTGATATCTCTAATTGGAGGAAAAGAATTAGGTAACTCATCCACCACAATGTCACTATACTTCTCCAACACATTTTGGACTTCACTAGGAGTAGGTTCTTCTTTCTTTGTAGACAGAACTGACCCACTCTTTGGTTTAACAATCATGGAAAAGCCTTGACCTCGCTCTTCCTTTAAGGTCTTCAAAAAGTCCTTTTCTCCTACCACCATGATACTGGACCCAAGTTTCTTATCTATACCTTCATCCGGTAAGAGATTCATAGTGAATAACTCTCCATCTTTTTCAATTTTGTAAGTGTTTTTCTGACCATCATGTTGTGCTCTTCTATCATATTTCCAAGGGCAGCCTAAAAGGATGTGGTAAGCATCCATGGGAATATCACAAAGGATTTTGTCCTGGTAGTTCCCAATCTAAAATTCTTCCCAAGATTTTCATTGACAAGAACTTGTTGACCTTTGTTCAACCAGAACACCCTATATGGTGTGGCATGAGGATTCTTTTCAGTTTTAGTTTCTCAACCATTTCTAAGGACACTAAATTATTAGTAGAACCTGAGTCTACAATTACCTTGCATACCTTTCCATGGGATTTGCAAGAGGTCCTGAATAAAAACTTCCTCTATGGTGGCTCCTTAGCACTTGGCACTTTGAGAAGTGTCCTCATCATCAAAATTTCTCCAAAATCAGGATCAGTAGGTCTGGAAGGTGAGTTCACACTCTGAGCATATTATTCTTGTACCAATTGGTTTCTCCTATCCCCACATTGAGAGCTTGAATATTTTTTCTTAGGGAATTTGAAGGTCAGGTGTCCAAATTGATTAAAATTAAAACATCTACCCGAGAATGAATTGGAGCCTCTTCCATTAGATCTCCTACCCCTAAAACCTCCTCTTGACTCTTGACTCTGCTCTTGGCTTCCACTTGACTCCCCTTGTAGTTTTTGTGATTGGTTTTTGCCACCAAAGCTGCCTCTTCCCCGAGAATTTATGCCTCTACCCCTTCCTTGCTACTCTTTCTTTCTCCTCAACTTCTCCTCAGCCCTACATGCCACTTGGAAACACTCTTCCATTGTCTTAGGGGTCATTAGGCTGATCTCATCTTGAATTGATAACCCTAGGCCATTCAAATACTTGACCACTTTATCCTTCTCATTCTCAACATGGTCACACCTCATACAAAGTTTGTGAAACTCTACAGTATAGGTTGCCACGTCCACGTCCCTTTGTTGTAAGTTATGCAATTTCTTAAACACTTCTACTTCATGATCTATAGGGAGGAATTGTTCTTTCAATCTTCTCACCATTCTCTCCCACAAAATAATAATGTTCTTACTTGCTTTCACTCTTTCTCCTTAGTGATAATTCCACCAAATCAAGGCTGACCCATTCAACTTGGTCTTAGCAAACTTAAATTTTTTTCTTTCTACCATTTCCTTGTACTCAAAATAATTGTTCAAGACATACACCCACTCTAGTAGTGCCTCAACATTCATCTTTCCCCCATACATTGGTATGTCCATCTTAGCTTCAAAGGACTCTTCTTTTATGGATTGCAAAGCACCAAGGAATCTCCTTTCCATAGGAGCCATCTCCTCTACAGGTGGAGGCTCTTCCTCTTCACCCTCCACCGCTTCCTTTGAGGTACCTTCTTCATCAGTAGCCACTCTTCTCCTTTCTTTGGCTTCTAATGCTTCTAGCTTCTCTTTCAAGGCTTTCAACTCCTTTATAACCACAAACCCACCTTTTGGATGCATTGTTCCTCACTTTCCAACTACTCACAATCTCTTTGCAACATTAAAAATAAGACTTGGCTCTAATACCACTTTGATGTAGAGTGGATGGAAATCCTAAACAACTGTGACACAACTTCTCTCAAATAAGCCCAACGAGGACACCAATTCCCAAATTCACTCAGCATAGAAACTCAAATACTCAACCTGGAATCCATCAAACAAACACAACCATAGGATTGGAAAGGATTTGGACACCATCAACAAGAAAAAACAAGGCCATCAAACATGGTTTCATAACTAGACATTACTTTCCATACATCACTTCAATAGTGAACAAGGCCTTCCTTGTAGCCATGCCCAACTAGGATAGTCAAGATCAAAGTTTGGTAAAGGCTTTAACTAGATAAAGGAGACTAGTTTTAGAAACCCAATAAGGACCCTCACAAGCCCTTGAAACCATAGGACATAAATCCCCAATGAAAAGAAACAAATGATCAGATTTCAACACCACAAGTAAACCTAATTTAGAGGCATAATGAAGGAACTGGATTACCTAGGCACACCCCAACACCCCTAATCCACATATGAGGTTCTCCAAGACTCTAATACACCTATTCCATCATTTCCAAGCACCACCATTACATAAAAATCCATAAATCTACAAGTTTTAGAATTTTTCCCACAATCTAGGGTTTACCACATGAAGATGCCAGACATAGGACATCGAAGATCTACTTCCCAACTCCATATATCCCTTGGAAACCTTTTGAATCATGACTTATACTACAATCACCACCATTCCACCAAAAATTAGAAAATTCCCATGGTGGGATGGAGAGATAAGAATATTTTTGTGTGCAAACCTTGGTTTCCTAGGGTCTCAGACCCTCTTTCAAAAAAATGGGAAACTCTCCCTCAAAATGGGATGAAACATCTTTATACCACCACCAATTTGAAGAAAACTCTCCCCTCTATCAATCCATGATTTTTTTTTTCCCTTACAGTATGTTCAAATTCAGTACAATCACTGAAATCAGAGAAAAACACAAAGAATTGAGGTAAAAACAAAGTTTAATTGCATTAATTTTCCAAACAAAATCAACCAACCTTTCCTCGACCTCAAGGGAGGCTATTTAAGCATTCTCCAACCTTCCCCAATGGTTGCCAACTAATTTTTGAATATTATGGCCATTGGAGAGGTGCTTTACAATTTTTGTAATGAAGATGTTCTCAAAGTTGCTAAGCAACTTTTGACAACTTGTTACAATTTTTCCATCACATGGCATCAAGATTCCTAAATACTCTAAAATACTTCAAACATGCCTAAAAAGGCTAAAAAATCCAAAACACATCATGTACAACCATTATGACATCATTTCCCCATGGTTGGTTACACCATGGCAGTTTTGCCAAATCAGGACTTAGGTGCACCAAGCTTACAATTTGACATGGTTTGACCATGTAACCTTTAGAATCCACTTTAAATGGTCTATTGGACCTTATTATAACATGATCAAAAAACACAAAACCAAAAACATCATAAATTCAAAGATGACCCCCAGGTGCCCCTGCACCAATTTCATAGTAACAAACCAAAGCAAAAACAAATAATATTGCCTTCTACCCATCACGACTACACAAAAACCATCAATGAAATAATATATCTTAAGCTATATAACAACAATCAACAATGCCCTTTGTAAAATAACATAAACTATTTTTGAAATACTCTAGAAAGGTTTTTTTCAATATGCACCTCTTCCCGCACCTCTTCCCACTTGCTTCAAATGCACCTCTTCTCACTTCCTTTCTCTCTGCTCCCTTCTTTCTCCACTAGTTGCAAAAAATGGGCAAAGAATTATCACAACTGACATTTTTATACTCATTTTGCAACCATCGACCCATGCAAAAAATAGAAAATAACCTCCAACCACCTTCATAGAAACTACACAATAGATAATTGCACTTGCACCTTCAGAGAAGCTTTCCTTCCTCAATCATAGCTCTGATACAAGTTAAATCTATAGAACGACACCCAACAATGCCTTATCAAAAATTGTGCATACATTCACTATTTTTCTCAAGGATTTAAAAGGTAGGTGTTGCTTACAACCATCACCACTGCACAAAAACCATACAACAATTAATGTTGATGCCACCCATCATTTAATTTCAATGGCCTTCTCCATCAGAATGCCAAATGCTTTTAATTAAAAAATTAAAAAACCTCCACCACCTTTTTCCTGATCGACAGCCTGACGTCAAAAACATTAAAAACTAGGAAGGCTGATGAAAATTCCAACCAAAGTTTACACAAATAGCCTATCAGCTAATAATTCTAGAAAAATAATTTATTTTGAATTTAAAAAAATAAATATAAATTGGTGTTAAAGTGTGATATTTACTCTTCAATCTAAATTTTTAAAATATTTTGATATTTGAATAGTTATTTAAATTTATTTTTTTGATAGAAGTGAAGTATATCATCATGTTTAAACTAGCTTATCTATCTTATTACATAATCTATATAGGAAACACCAAGATATATTAATTTATTTGAATACATTTTAGAAATTTGTCTGTTGTGTGTTTGACGCGATGGATTCTTTAGTTGCATAATAATATAATATTATTGGCTTATCTTCTAGGAATGTACAACACTGTGGCATGCGTATGATATTGAATATAACTGATGAAAATGAATATTTTCTAAATATGAGATTATTTTATTGAATGGATAAGTATATATTTACATTAGTTGTATTATAAGGCTTGTAGCCTATAATTTATCTTAGAACCCTAACCCTATCCCTATTGAAATTCAATCTTAATTGAACAATATCCCTAACTATAACCCTAACCTATTAAATTTCAACCTTATTTGAACCTAAACACTAACCCTAACATTAATTCTAACTATAACCCTAATTGAACCATAACCTTAACCCTGATTGAATCCTTACCCTAAACTAACTTTAACACTAACTATAATTGAATCCTAATCCTAACCTCAGTTGAACCCTGATCCTAATTCAATATGAACACTAACCATAACTCTCATCATATATCTTAACCCTAATTCAATATGAACCCTAACCATAATCCTAATTAAATCTTAATTGAATCTTAAATCTTATAGTAATTATAAGCCTAACCCTAATCATAGTTTAATTCTAACCCCAACCCTAACCCTAACCCAAAACTTTATCCTAGAACCCTTACCCTAATTTCACATCAATTGAATCCTAACCCTAACTCTAATTGAATCTTAACCCAAATTGCACCCTAGCCCTAACACTAATTAATCCTTAACCCTAACCCTAACCTTTACTCTAGCCCTAACCTTAATCATATCTGGGAAGTCCTAACACTAACCCTAATAGACATGTAACTAAAATTGATCACAAACCCTAACCCTAGGATTTATTTTAAAATCCTAACCCTAACCGTAACCCTAATCTTGTTGAAATTAAACCTTAATTGAACCAGATCCCTAATCCTAACCCATTGAAGTTCAACCCTAATTTAAGTTAAACATTAACCCTAACCTTAAGTCTAACTATAACCCTAATTAAGCATAAAACTTAAGCCTAAATGAAACCTAAACATAATATTACTTTAACTGTAACTATAATTGAATATAATCCTCACATTAGTTGAAACCTAACCCTAATTAAATATAAAGCCTTACCATAACCCTAATTAATTCCTAATTGAATCTTAACCCTTACCATAATTGTAACCCTAACCCACCCTAATTGAATTTGAGCCGTAATTAAATCCTAGTTCCCTAACACTAATTAATCATCTTCATTATAATTGAATCCTAATAGTAACCCTAGTTGAACCCAAATCCTAATTGAATCCTAACCCTAATTGAATTCAAATCATAACTTAAACCTAACCCTAACTATAATTGAATTCTAACTCAAACTCTAATTCTAACTCTAATGATAATTCTAACTCTAACACTAACCCTAGTTCTAATATCAAGATTAATTATAACTATATTGCTATTTGAAATCTAACCCTAAGCATAATTAAAACCTAACCCCAGGTGAACCCTTACCCTAACCTAAACCCTAATTGTGCCTAATTCAAACTCTAGTTAGATCATAACCCTACTTCCAATCCTAATCCTAACCCTAATATTTACCCCAAGCTTTATCTTATAACCCTAACCATAATTGAACCCTTTCATAACCCTAACCTTAATTAAACACTACCCTAATGCTAACCCTAATTAAACCCTAACCCTGGTCTAACCTCAACCTTAATTGAACTCTAATTGAATCATAATTGAAGATTAATCCTAATTGATCCCTAACCCTAACCCTATCCCTAATTAAATCCTAATCCTAATTAATCATTAATCCTAACCTTAATTGTCACCTTGATCTAGCCTCAATCACCCAAACCCTAATTTCAAGCTTTATATCTTTGAATTCTTATTAAACCCTAGCCTTAATTTGATCGTAATCATAAGCATAACCAAATTCTAAATAATAATAATAAAAAATGTTATATGAATTATTTTAAAATTATATGATAAAGTTAAGTGAAAATGTAATTCTTAATTACATTAATTTTTTTAAAGATAGATAAGACATTTTCAAATTTTTAAAAAATACTACTTTTCTAATGTTTTAAATTTATTTACTTAGAAATGTATTTTATGTATAATAAAAAATTTAGAATATTTTTTTAATTAATTTTTTATTTTTTATTTTTAAATACATTAATTTATTTAGAATTTTAAAAAACAAAAAATATTTTTCATTCTTTATAATTCTATTTCTATTCTAATATTAAAAAATATTTTACAATGAATCAAAGAATATTTTTCTTTTTTAATGATTTTTAATATTTTTTAAAATTTTAAGTATATTAATATAGAAACTTAGTTATATATGCAATAGTGAATTTAAGAAAGCTCTTTCATACTTTATCTTATAAATTTTAGAAAGTATTTTTATGTGTAGTTCTTTATAAATAATAATTATTTTTATTAGAAAATATTTCTTCAATAAATCAATCTCAAGAGATATGTTGTTTGAAAAAGATATTGAATATTTTTTAATTCTAAGTATGTTAATTCAGAAACTTATTTAAATGAAATAATAAATTTCAAATATTTGTTTTATACTTAAGTTGTTAAATTTTAGAAACTTCTTTTTATGTCTAATAATTTAACATATATATTTTATACTTTATTTTTTTGAACATATTTGTTTTATACTTCATATTTATAAATAATAATTATTTTTGTCCATATCTTCTAGTGGTATCTATTATAATTTTATGTAAAAAAATTGTTTATAAATTTTATTTTACTTTAATTTTGTTGTGTAAACTTATTTGAAAGAAAAATTCATAAGAACATTGAAAAATCATCAATGATGATAAAAAAAAACACTTACACAGGGGATACATTAGAAATGGTTTTATTTTAAGTATGGGTATGTGCAGGATCATGATGGGCCAAAAAGGGGCAATATGATGGGTATGTGGCTGGCGACTTTTTTTTTTACCCAAAATTGATGAAACAAAAAGGGTTTTTATAGGAGATTCTCAGATTTCCACCAATATAAATGATGCTTTACTTTGAATTTAATAAATTATTATTATTCATTTTCTGTTGAATTACGACCAAAGTCTTGATTGATAGGCTGATTGAAAAATATTTATAGCTTTCAAACGGTATCACATTTTTTGAATCCAAAACATGTGTCTCATTCTATTTTTCGCATAGTATAAGATTAAAATATAAAAAAATGAATTTCATGAAGTTCTGACCAAGTTAAGATGGTTAGACATACGAGTCTTTATATTTTTTAAAATTTGTAATAAAAAAATAATAATTAATTATTTACTTGGGAAAAAATTACAAAAAAATATGCATCACATCGGAACATGAGTCCTCTATTTATATCTAAAATCTTATATTTTTTTTTTATCATTTTAATGTGGTTAGGGTGGTCAGACGGACACCTATTTCTTATTTTTTCCTGAAATTTGAGTACTACTGTATTGAAATTCCAAATTTTCACCAAATAGATTTTATTTTTTGTAAATAAACCTAGTATTTTAGAAACTACATTCAATTTCCTACAAATTTTATTCTTACATATTTTTGAAATAATATAGATAACTTATTCATATTTTTATGTCAAGTTGCCTAACTTTGATTTTTCTAAATTTTTTGCCACTTAAGGGCCTGTTTTTTCCATGATGATCCTGCACATACCCATATATTAATTAAGAAACTTACTTATAGGAAATAGTAAATTCGGAATATTTCTTTTATAATTAATTTTAAAAAATATATATATATTTTTATGTCTAATAATTTAAAATATATTTTGTATACATTATCTTTCTGACCATATTTGTTTTATACTTTATATTTATAAATAGTAATTATTTTTTTATTGGAAAAGATTACTTAAATCAATATACTTAAAAAAATTCAATCAATATCTTTTGGTGGTGTTTATTATCATTTTATGTAGAAAGTTTCCTTATAAATTTTATTTTTACTTTAATTTTGTAATGTAAATTTATTTGGAAGAAAAATTCATAAGAACATTGAAAAATCTTCAATGATGATAAAAAACACATACACATTTTTAACTAGAAATGTTGGATACATTAGAAATGGTTTGAAAAAAGTAGATGCAATGAAAATGCTCTATAAAAAAATGGATAAGAACATTACTACAAGTTAAACATCCAATTATATAAATTTATAAGCTTATAATCAAAAACCTTAATGGTTTAAATCTATAAATTTATAAGTTGAGTTTAGAAATCCCTTGATGTTGCTTACATTAAGTACATATACAAAAAATTGACGATAATACAAAAGGTTGAAACCTTTCTCTTTCTTAAGAAGGACAAAGCTACAGACCCAATGCATTACAATAAGTGTTTTCAAATATTTGTAAATACAAGGATATAGATTGAATGAAGACACTGAAGGAATAAAGAAGTCCTAGGAAAGTGAATACCAATCTATCACTTTTAATTACTGAATTAAATGATGTAGCAAACTTTAATGCCTATATATCACTTGAACTATACATTACTTGCTTTACAATAGTAGCTAAAACTAATGGTTCAAAGGAAAATCAAGTGCTGAAAAATATCTCAAAGTAGCAAGAATGATGCGTAAAAGGTAGAACATATTCTAACAGGCAGTTTTTACACATCCAAAACTAAAAAAAAATGATTATATATTTAAAAAAATTATAAACCATGTTAATATTATAGTTTTTAAACTTAAAGCCTCTTAAACATAATAACTTAAATGCATTAAAGTGGAAATTATTCATTCTATATAATTTGTTTTAATAATTTTAAAAAATAAAAAATAAAAATATTAAACCTAAATTACTCATAGATTAAATAAATAATTAAAAAAAACTAAACAAGAGAATAAGGAAAAGATACTAGATTTCCACAGTCTATATCAATAAGAGCTATTTTTTCTAGATTTACCTATGTGAATTTATGAAAAGAGTTGAGTGAGAGAAATGAGAGGTTGCAGACCCTATGCAACCCAACCACCTTTCTCTCATTTCTCTCACACGACTCTTTTTTTCATCTTTATTGATGCAAATAAATTTACACAAGTGAATCTAGAAAAAATAAGTCTTAGAATAAAGAAGGTTAGAAAAAAAGTAGTAGAGACAAATTATTCATCTTACCAATTTATCTTATGATGCTAATCTTCACCAAAAACATTCATAAAGTCTTACCTCAATCTTTTATCATAGCAAGGTAATCTATTTCTCAATCATTTAGCAGATCATGATTGAGCATAAAAATTATATTGGAAGAGTATGAATGGCACTACATCTAGAAGCACATACTAATCAAACACTACAAAATTTCCTATAGCATCTGAATATAGAGAAAACCCAATAGTTTCATATTTTACCCTTTCTCTCCTCTTATTTATGTTTATGGTACAATCCAACAATTACAAACCCCCCTTATTTTATTTTGAACATTTGTTTCCAAAAAATATTTGCAATTGAACAATAAGTGAATTTAAATGAAACCACGTTTAAGAAAAAACAATTTGGTTTTGTCATTGATTATTCCCAAATAGCTAAACATGTTAAATGCAACCATATTTCTATTCATAAAAATATCTCACATTTGTAAGCTCTATGAATAGATTATAAATCTAAAAAGTTAAAATGTTTCATTCCACATATTTTTTAGATCTTTGTGCTTGTTGATACAAAAAACCCCAATTGAATAAATCCATATTTAATTCCTCATTTAGAAGAGCAAAGGAAAATTGCACAAATAGACAAACACATAAAGATTTATTTATTTAAATGAAAAGCTCAAATACATAAGAGTTATGAATATAACCAGATTCTAAAAAATATTTGAAATTGGTGAACTTAAAATGGAACCAGATTCAAGAAAAAAGTAATTTAATTTTCCTGTTGATTATTCCCAAACAATAGAAAATGTTGAAATGCAACCATATTTTTATTCATAACAATCTCTCATGTTTGTAAGCGGTGAATAGATAAAACTAAAAATTTAAGATGTATCATTTCATAAATTTTTAAAATTAAACAACAATAAATTGCACATTATCTTTTCTCTTCAACAATCAATGCAATTACTAAAAGAAGAGTAACTGAAACAAAGATTATGCATTTGTTGTATTTACAGTACAGTGAACTGATGACATGGGGATTTGCACACGAAGATAAGCTGAAAAAAATCCTAAATTTCATGCAACATGGGACTACTCTCAGGGTGTGGGTATCCTATAATGAGGGTAGACCTCCAGATTATGGGTTGGCTCCCTTTAAATTTTTCCTTAAAAAATTACTGATTTAGATTGGAAAAGGGTAAGAAGGATGATGCAGAAACTAAAAACTAAACTATGAGGTGATTCACCAACTGAAAAATGATTTGAATTTTCTTTTAAAACCTCACAAGATGACTCAACAAAAGAAGCTATAAATTTTCACTACTCAGGCTAATATGTTTTACAAAAATATTTCATTTGAAAGGCTTCTAAGATTGTAGCCTGCTTGAAAGAAAATAGTAATATTTTCATAACAAACATTCAACAAATGGAAGAAACACAATCAATGAATTGCACTATAACATTTTGTGCACCTGAACAAGACACTAAAGGGATAAGATAAAAATAATTATTTCATAGAAATCACGAAATTTCAATGGGTATGTTCAGGATTATGATGGGTCAAAAAATGGTGATATGTAAGTGATATGATGGCCCATGTGGTTGACGACTTTTTTTTACCCAAAATTTATGAAACGAAAAGGGTTTTTAAAGGAGATTCTCATCTTTCCACCAATATACATTATTCTTTACTTTGAATTTAATAAATAATTATTATTCATTTTCTATTTGAATTACAACTAAATTTTTGATTGATATGCTTATGTAAAAACATCTATAGCTTCAAACGGTATCACATTTTTTGAATCCGAAACATGCATCACATTCTGCACTTCACATACTATAGGATTAAAAAAAAAAATTGAATTTCATGAATTTTTGACCAAGTTAAGGTGGTCAGACATACAAATTTTTATATATTTTTTAAGTTGTAATAAAAAATTCATAATTAATTATTTACTTGGAAACAAATTACAAAATAAATATGCATCACAACAGGACATGATTCCTCTACTTATATCTAAATTCTTATAAAAAAATATTATCATTTTAGTGTGGTTAGGGTGGTCAGACAGACACCTACTTCTTTTATTTTCCTGAAGTTTTAAGTACTAGACTCCGTTGAAATTTCAAATTTTCACCAAATAGATTATTTCTTGTTTTAAATAAACCTAGTAGTTTACAAACTACATTCAATTTTCTATAGATTCTATTCTTACATATTTTTTAAATAATATAGATAACTTATTCAAATTTTTACGTCAAGTTGCCTAACTCTGATTTTTTGAATAGTCATCGTCACTTAAGGGCTTGTCTTTTCCATGATGATCCTACACATACACCAATCTAAGGACTCGTAGACAATGCTTGTACAAGAAAGGTATGAGAAGGAAATGAGCTTCTTTATTGAAAACTAGGAGATATCTACATTACAAATCTGTAGAACTCATAAGAAATGAGTTACAAAGAATTAACAATTTGCTACAGCAGTCATCAAACTCAAAATTAGAGAAAAAAAATGAGAGAAGAGAAACACTTATAGAAAAGGATCCAAGAATTCAAATTTTGAATTTTGGCTCCAAGAAATGATGTGTTTTCCATCCTCTCCCTCAAATCCGGCATGTAACTAAAAGAGAACTCCTCCAAGAATGCACAAAGAGTTGTCAATCTCAAAACAACTTCATGGGTCATATGCAATTAAAACCCCCTCCAAAATAGGGTTGTAATTGTATGAAACAAGGGGTTATGTACCTCAAATTTCTCCTTGATTAGAACTCCATCAATCTAGATTCTTAGCTGAAGATGAACTTTCAATTTTGTGCTTCAAGAACCTTGATTTTACTCCATATGTTGGAAAAATTCTCTCAACCACTTCCATGATCCATGCAAAGCTTTAAAGCTCACTATAGCTCCCTTTTAGTCCATCATTTGAAATTGCATCCTAAGAGACTTTTATTGTATCCCTATTTGTGCATTTCAAATATCATTTATTTAAAGTAATTTATAATTATCACTTAAATAAAGATTTAGATTTTTGAATTAAATGCAAAAAATAAAGACTTATCTCATTATTTGAATTTTTTTATGTGGGATCTCTATTTTGCATTTTATAAATAACTTTTATTAAAATGATTTATATTATCATTTTAATAAAGTTCTACAAAAAAAAAAATTGAAAAAATAAAGGAATTTGATAAAATCAAATGCAAAAGACTTAAATGACTAAATCTTAGAAACATTTACAAGGCACAAATGATGCCGCAACATAGAAATTAGTGACTAAGTTTTTATTTATAAACTAAGGCAAAAAATGTCTATGGATTTATCGACCTTCTTAGGGTTATCATAACCCTAAAATGAAAGGAAAACATTCATTTGACATTTCACTTCTCCTTCCTACTTTGAGGCGCCACCATGGAGGAAAACCCTAGTCGAGCTCTGTGGATGGAATCCTCTGTATTTTACACCATTTTTGCTAGGATCTAGTGCAAAAAACATTTGGTAAGTTTGATTTTGGTTAGATCTAGAAATTTTCATGCATTTCAAAAGCTTTTGTAAGCTCTTAGGGTGCTACCTCATACATTTTCTGATACATTTTTCTATGAATCTTACTTTTCTGCTGTGTTTTCCTTCTTGTGGCCGCAATAGATTCTCTCTGGCTGAGTTTTAAACTTGAAAATCTCAGCAATCTATGTGGATTTCAAAGGTTCTTTGGAAGATTTTTTTAGAAAATACTTGGTAAGTCTTTCTCAACCCAAAATTTGAACCTTAATTTCTATTTTAAAAGCCATTTTAAGAATCTCAAGCCGTGGCCTCACTATATCTCTAAGATTTTTTCTTCTCTTATAAATGTACTTACCTTTATTCTCTTCAGGGAGGCTGCAACCATACTATTTTTCTAGGTATCTCTTGTCCGATCTTCTCATGCTGAAACATGACCATATTCCTTTTGCTTTCTCCATTTTTGTAAAGGCATACTTTCCTGTAGCTTGCATTAATTTTGATTTTTTCGAAGTGTTCATTAAGATAGTAAAAATCATGCTCTTCTTCTCCTTGGTTCTAAAACTTTAAATCATCATATATGCAACAATTTCAAACAGCTCCATTAGATCTTGCTTGAACCTCCCTCATTTGAAAAATACATTGTTTATTTGAAATGAACTCATGATGATAAAAAATTTGTATTCAAGTGAAATATTTTGCTCTTCCTTTATTCAACTTGCTACTTCAAGATAACCATACATTTATCATTTGACCCATCCTATTTTTATGAACTTAACCTTTCATAACTTGTTGTTTTAAAGCTTCAAATTGATCTATCTCAATATCTTTGGTTAGTTGTTTTAAAATGAATATATACTTATCATTATAATGCTTTTGTGAATAAGTAATATTCTCTACTAAAATTATTTCATGGATACCTTCCATCTCTATTCATTTGATATTTGAAAAAGATTCTACAAATGATATAATGCGGTAACAATAGAAACATAAAACCCCTTAACAAAAATATGACATTGTCATTGTTGTTTCTTTACTATAAGAAACATCCACTATTCCTTTTGATGATACTGTCTAGACACTAGATTTGTAATTAATATATCAAAATTAGATTACATGGCACTTGAAAGTAATGTCACTTTTCTTGAAACAATAAATGACTATCTTAATCTCTTTGAGGATGATAAAGAAGTATTGTCTCCTAATGTTTATAAACACTAAAATTTTCATTGATATGAGTTGGGCTCAACCCTTATGGGAGCCAAATTTTCCACCACTCATGATGTTAGTAACAAGACTTAACCTGTATCTACACATAAAACAAAAAAAATAGAAAAAATTTGTGAACTCAATGATTTTCTAATGATTTGTCTAGAAGTTTTTTTGCATTTATGTTTCTCTTGATAACTGAGTTGATTTAATTTGATGGTGATTGAAAATTATATGTCGGTTTATGAAGCATGTAATTGGATCTCATGCCCTGAGCTCTAACACAATCTTTCAACCAACTATAGGTGTATCTAGAACTCAGGAGCAAGAGGAGCTCAAGATACTGAAGATCAAATTGAAGACTAAGCCAACCCTACATCAGCCCTTAAGGAAATGACAAACATGACCTCATCTTATGTGTTTTTTTTCTTTTAGTTGATCTTCAGATGTATAGTTTACACTTACTGTTGAATTAAATCAACTTAGTCAAACCCATGACTTGTGTGAGATTATAGGAACACTTCTTTTAATAAATCAGTTACTTCATGATATATAATGATTTGTGTATCCATTTGAACTTGTTCTCAATTACATAATCTGAAATAACTAAAGTGAAATTGATTAAAGAATATTTTTTGTAATCAAATGAAGTAATAGTTTGAGCATAACTCACTACTAAACTACAATTCCTTTATGATAAACAACAATAACATAAATTTCCTAGAAAAGTTCAGCTTCACATAACATACTCTGAATGTTTGTTTTCTAAATGAAAACTTTTTGTTTCTTTGTCTTGGTTGTTAACTAGTTTCACTCAAACTTTTGGATAATTTTGATAAATCAATTCTAAACCTTTTCATTCTGAAAGCTAATGTTCACAAAATTTATATGCATCAAAATTTTGTATACCCCATGAAGCAATTGCACATTTAAACCCTCACTAATTTGTGTGGGAAGGAAAAAAACTAGTAACATTTCGGGTGACCTCTCAAGGGTGTTTGCATGCTAAGTAAATAAGGCAGTTTCCTTTCTTATCCATTGGGTATGGAGTCCATTTCTGGCCTTTTTTTAACTCAAAACTCAGTACATACCTCATTCATACTATTGAAACTATTTGATACTTTACTTGTACTAATTATAGTTCCATTGAGTAAACATGTGTTGTTCATGACATCGAATTATCCATTCCATGTTATGAATGAGATGTCTATTTGATTGAACATGCAACTCAAGGAAAAGGAAACATGCAACTAATCTATGTGCAACAACACTTATTTGACATCTAGAAACTACACAAATATGTATAGATTTAGATCATACCTCAAAAGAAATGCTTGAGGTGAATCCCATTCACTGGGATTGGTTCCACTCCACCATCCAATTTAGATAATTGGAAGGCATTATGATGTTCACACTCAATAATATTGTAAGGCCCAATCCATAATGCATCAAACTTGGAGTGATTTACAGGTCTTCTTTTAAGTTCATCCCACTTCAACGCTATATCACCTTCCTGAAACACTCTTGGGGATGCCTTCTTATCAAATGATCTCTTCATTTGAGCTTGGTGTTTCTCAATCTTTTTCATTGCTTGACTTATAATTTCCTCAAGCTCAATCAACGGAACCAATCTTGTTGTCATAGGCTCTTCTTCAATCATGTCAAGCTGATTGACTAGATCCAAGGCTAGAATTTCAAGGGATATTGGTAGCCTTTCCTCTTTTCCATACACAAGCATGTATGGTGATAGTCTTGTTGACCTTTTTGGTGTAATTCTATCAACCCACAAGGCTGATTTCAACTTGATATGCCAATCTCATTTATTTCCTTCCATAATCCTTTTGATAACCCTGAGAAGATTCTTACTAGTGGACTTAGCCTATCCATTTCCTTGATGATAGTAGCTAGAAGAAGTATTTAGGTAAACACCATTTCTAACAGCCAAATCCGATACACTAGTTCCTATGAAAGAAAGTGGATTATCTAAAACTATTGACTCATGAACTCAAAACCTTGTAATCAACTCCTCATAGAAGTTTAGGAAAGCTAGATCTCATTAGCCTCTTTAAGTGCCACGACTTTAGTCCAATTTGAAAAGTAATCAATGACTATGAGCACCCACTTGTGGCCTGCACTTGAAGGTGGGTTTATAGCTCCAATGAAATCCAAACCCCACTTCATGAAGGTTTGTTCAATCTGAATTGGTTGCAATGGAAGGGCTACCAAATTCTCTTTTTTGCAAATATAGCACATTCCTTGCATTTTATCACCCATGAATGTGCATCCATGAATAAAGTAGGCCAATAATAGCCTCCTTTCATTATATTATGAGTTGTAGTTCTTAGAGATAAATGACCCCCAACTGATCCTTCATGAAACTCATGTAAAACTTTATCAACTTGATCAACTTCTATGCATATTAGCAAAACACCATGGAAATATTTTCTAAAAAGTAGACCATTCAAGAGTACATAAGGTATAGATTGCAGCCTATAGTACATTCTTTTGTATTTACTCAAACCAAGAGGAAAGTCACTAAGAGTCATTTCTTGTACCCAACCTGTAGAAGAAATAGGTGTAGTAATTTTTACTTCAACCTGAACAGGTATAATAGCATTTTATTCCTGTTTTGTACTATTGTTATTGTTGTCTGTAAGCTATTCATAAAGACCTTTACCTCTTATCAGCTTGGTGGCCTTGATCTCAATATCACATTTCATTACTTTAGTCACCCAGACAAATCTTTTAGTAATCAAGTCCCTACTCAGCAAAAATTCCTTAACTAAAGGGTGAGCAACCAACAACTTAATCTTATTGTTAAAAAGCATGTGTCTATTTTTTTTCAAACTTCTGATATAACTGCAAGTACATGCTTTTCAACAAAGGAATAATTAAGCTCATAATATTTGAGACCTAGACTGAAAAAAGCTAAAGGCTTCTCTAAACCATGATCATTTTCCTCAACTAGCATAGTTTCAATACTATCAATATTCCCATATGCATGTAGTATAAAATCTTTTGAGAAATCTGGGTTTAGCAAAGTAGGAGCAACTGCAATTTCTTCTTTGATAAGCTCAAAGCTCCTTTTTCCTTCTTTAGTCCAGCTAAAGGAAATATTTTTTTTAACATTGAAGTCAGAGGTACTAATAACTCAAAAATATATGGGATAAATCTTCTAACAAATTAAATTATACCCAAGAAACTTTGTAGCCCTTTCTTATGTGCTGGTAGAGGAAAATAAAGAATGACACTTACTCTATCCATATCTATGGCGATGCCATGTTTTGAAACAATATAACCTAGTAACTTACCTTCATGTAAAACAAACACATACTTCTTTGGGTTGAGAGATATACCAAACTCTCTACACCTTTCAACGATCTTTTTTAAGTGATCAAAGTGATCATTTGAATTTTTTGAAAAAATAGTTATGTCATCCAAATAAACCAGTATAGTTTTATACATCAAACCTTTGAAAGCCATGCCCATTTCTTTTTGAAAAATATCTCCATCATTAGACATACCAAATGGTATTTTCTTGTAAGCCATTTTGCCCCATTTAGTTGTAAATGTTGTCTTAAACTGATCTTCTTCTTTAACTAGGATTTGATTATATCCTCAGAAGCCATCTAATAAAGAAAACCTCTCAGCACCTGAAACAACTTGAAGGATTTGTTCCATGGAAGGAAAAGGATGATGATATTTCAAGGAAGCTCTAATAAGATCTCTGAAATTGACATAGAATATGATTTCACCATTCTTCTTTCTCACTGGAACAAGATTGGATACCCAAGTAGTATGTTTGATAGGAAAAATAATATTGCTCTCAATGAGTTTATTCAACTCCTTTATCATGAGGGGATCAAGATTGGGGTTAAGTGGCCTCTTCTTTTGTCTTACAGGTTTGGAATTAGGCCCAAGTTCAATGGTATGCTAGGAAATAATAGGATCAAAACCTTTCAAATCTAAATATTCCCATGCAAAAATATCACCAAACTCTTGAAAAAAGTAAAACAAATGCATGCCTCTCTTCTAATGTGCATACCTTTCCAAGTTTCAGAAGCTTGTCCTTGAAGATCTCAATATTCTAATAATGATCCTCTTTAATGTGTATACTGGATTTTTCTTTTTTGACTGAATCATCAACATTGAAAATAGACTCCAATGTCACCAAGCCTTTGGGCAACTTGTTGGTTTTCAGCTGTATAATCTGATCTTCATACTATTGTCTGAGTTTCTCTTGGTTATCATTAGATAATTCTTCTTCTTCTCTCAATAAATTGATGATTTGTTGATCACTGTCAAAAACTTGAAAATACTCATTATTGTTAGGAACAAAAGATCTAAAAAGCACTTTAACATACTAATGCTCATAAGAGTTGTTGATGTCACTGGAAATATCATATTGATCTCCTATAGTTGCTAGTCTATTAACATGTTTATTTGCACTTCTAAGTATAGACAATAAATTAAAAACTTGAAAATATTCAATAAGACCCCATACTCTATGCTTATAAGACTTCAGAAGATCATTTTTGGTTGCATGGAGACCTCTAACTTGATTGACAATCAGTTATGTATCACCAAAAACTTGTAAACAAAAAATACCTCTCTTTTTTCCCACTAGAGACCATGAATCAGAGCTTCATACTCAGTTGTATTATTGGTGCAGTTGAATGTGAACTTGAATACAAAATAATACTTGTCACCAGTAGGAGAAATGAGCATGCAACCACCTCCAACACCATTTTTACTTCTAGATTCATCAAAATATATCTTCCATACCTCATTTACTTGTTGATCAGTCTACTATTCATCACTTTTTACAAGATCAAGCATAATAGAATTAGATTCATGCATTACGTAAACTCCCAGATTTACCTCCTCATGCTTTTCATTCAAGGAATTATAAACATTCTCTATTTCCCACTCATCCAGTAGAACATCAAGGATATCATGTATCTGTGTACTAGTCTCTTTGGATGCGGGAACGTCTTCTTGATCAAAAAGAGCACAATTAATGGTGGTTGTTGCACTGATAACACTTGGATTATATGGTTCAATATGGTCTTTAGAGACAGGTTCTGACTTGATAGCGACCTTAGTGCCATACCTGGTCCTAAACAACATATGAGACAAATCAAAGGACAAGCATCCTCCAATTTTAGTTGTGAAGTCTCATGATAAACATATGGAAAAATATGGAAAAATATGGAGGCAATTCTATGACATAAATCTCCTGACATATTGAGAAGTTCGGACATGCGTGCAATGAGAGATTTAGGTTCTTAATGAATCCTATTGTATTAACAACAATACCATCTAGTTGAACTACCCCCATTGCTAGTGGCTCATACTCTATTCCCAACTTATCAACAATTTATTTGGGAATTATAGAATTGTTGGCCCCTGAGTCAATCATATAGTTATATACTAAATTTTGGCCAACAATCAGAGTTACGTAAAATGGGGATGGCTTAACTACCTTGGTATGTTGTTCTTTCTTTTCTTGAGAATCATTTGTAAGAACAACCTTAGAAGGTTGTTGGTTAGACACTTCATCAAACAAAGAAAACTTTGAGAATGCTTCATGTAATAAATACTTTTTCCTAGGAAGAGCTAAAGAATCCCACATAGAAACATTAATGTTAGTTTTCTTCATATGTTCCAAAATATGAAGACTCCCAATAATAACCTTTTGTTGTCCTCTAGGAACAACAACATCCTTTTGTGCTTGTACTGGTTGGATCGGTGCTTTAGGCTGATCCTTGCCCACCATAGGTTGTGCTCTTGGAAAAACTTGAACTTTCTATGTAGAAGAAGGCCTCACTTGGCCTTGTGAACTTGTAGATGGCTGAATTTTATCTCCATTAGTCTAATGCCCCAGGTCAACAAGCCTTTTCTTAGACCTGGTATTGGCTGAAATAGGATCACTTGACTAATTTTGTGCATTTTTAACCCCATAGAACTCTTCACCTTTCCAATTTAGTAATGAAACATATGGATTACCTTGTTCCACATGAGTAGACTGTTGTTCATGAACCTCTTGTGATGAAATTTTTGGAACAACATCACTACTTTGCACCATTAATGCTTGATTCAAAATACCATTAGAACAAGTGGATTGGTCATGTGGTTGATTACATGGAAAACACCATTCGTAATCAACTTCCAAGTTGTTTTTCATAGGTACCACCTCTTTGGAAGAACTAGGGACATTGGGGTTATAAGGCTGGAAAGGCCTTTGATTAAAGTTCCTCCTCTGAACTTGAGGATTAGACTAGAATGGGCCATGGTAAGGAGCTTGGTAAGGAGCTTGGTAAGGTGGCTGTTATTGTTGCTTTTTAATATTGACCAGCTCATTACCAATTGTCTGTAAGGTCTTTTGTATGTTGTCATTTCGCTCTTTAATGCTTACCAATTCTTGAAATTGACTAGGAAAACCATGCTCTTGAGCTGCTACTTAGGTATTATATGCTAGAAATGAAGGGATAACAACTACAGTAGGTGGCATTGCAGGGGTAGTTGGTTGTATATCAACAAAATATGGCATTGGAGGTCTAGGTACTATCTTCCTTGCTTGGATCAAACTATTCTCGGCCCTAAAAACAACATCAAATGTTGTTGGTAATGTATTCCCACCCATATACTATATCATGAATGAAATATCACTATTCAAAGCACTTAAATAAAACACGTAAGCATAGTCAATAGAGGGATTTACCGAGGTTGGAATCCAATTCTAGGTCTTTTTGAAATGGTAATTGAAGTCCACCATATGATCATATGGAGCTCTTTTGATGGTCGTAGCTGCTCCACCAATAAGAGATGGTTTGATTTATCCTCGAATTGCCTATTCAACTACTCTCCTAGTTGGTCCCATGTAGCAATTGAATTTACAAGAAGACCTCTAAACCATTGGAGGATTTTACCCTTGAAAGAAGCTGCCAAAAGCCTAACTGCAACATCTTACTCAGTAATGTGGTGCAATCCACACAATGAAGCAACATCTCTAATATGCTTTATAGTTGTTGTCTGATCTTCCCCTGTAAAAAAAGGTAAGCTTTTAAGGGCTACAATTGGTATGTGTAAACATGTAAAATTAACATCATATTTAATCATATTCTCCTTAATTAAATAAATCAAGTTTATTTAATTAATCTCCTAAAGTCCTCCAATTAAATTAAATAAATTCATCTTTAATACTAACATCATCCCCTTTAGCTAAATAAATCAAAATATTTATTTAACTATGTCTAAAGCATTTTTCATCGACTTTTGATTTATTTTAATCAATAAATATAGTTCAAATAGGTCAAATCATCTAAATCCCTCATTAAATTAATCCAATCCTGATTAATTTAAACTAAACTCATGTCACATCCTCTAGCTTTTCCCACTTGCACAAATAAATCATTTAATGGATTTATTAAATCTTCTATTTTCCCTCAACATGGCATAATAGAGAATATTCCCTCAAATTTGAATTCAAATCCAAGTGGACTTAGTCCTTCCAACAAGGCATTTATTTCACCTTAAAAGTCCTTTTGCATTGAGCCAAGCGGCCATTACTCCATTTGACTCTCCCTCCACCTTGTCATTTCAACATTTTCAAAATTCAAATTTATGCATTTATGGGCACATTCATCAAAACTTGCACATCATTGGCCCATTCACATGATGATACATGGCTTCTTCCTATTGGTTATGTTTTTATCCCACATTCATCCCTTTTGCCTCTTCTCTCATCAAATTCTTCTATAAATGGAGAGGCTATCCTTCATTTCAATCATCTACAATTTGAGTATTCTTACTATAGGAAACTTGAGTTAATCTTATCTCTTTGTCTATCATCATCTAATATTATCTAGGATTTGTAAAGGGCTCCTTTACATACCAAAGGTGCACCAATCCAATATGGAATAGGTATCTACCATGCTTTTTGTGCTTTCAATTAGTTTAGTTTGTCACTTTTCAAGCATGATGGATTATTTCATAGAGATGTTGATTATTTTCCTTGTTTTAAAATACTAACCATACTAAGAGTGGGTGTGTGTTGGAGTTTTTTGGCAATTTGCAGATTTTGACATCTACATAATGGCGCTAGAAGGAGGGAAGTTTAGAAAATTTTCCCAGTTTCTCAATGAGTCATCTGATTGTTTTGTTGACATTAAGATGATTAGAAAAATTGTTTAGAAATGGTATTGATTCTTTTCTTGAGTAGGTTCACTTCTATTTACGTTTTGTGCATAGCCTCTTGTTGGTACAAAAAAACTTATTCCTTCATCCATTACTATTGTTTCTTTTAAGTTTTATCTGATTTCTAACACTGCTAGTATCTATGAATGATTAATGAAGG
The DNA here is from genome assembly GCA_007115665.2 of Sequoiadendron giganteum. Lineage (NCBI taxonomy): Eukaryota > Viridiplantae > Streptophyta > Pinopsida > Cupressales > Cupressaceae > Sequoiadendron > Sequoiadendron giganteum. Next base: position 611,093,374 of record CM021106.1, read on the forward strand.
TGCAAAGTAGTTCTAAACAACAGGGTATTAGTTGTTTTAAATACATCGATTTATGATCAATCATTTAAATTCCTCATAACTATGGGTTTGAAAGTGCTTGTACTCTTCTTGATTATTTCATAAGCCTGTGAAAATATTTTGCTGATGCGTAAACTACAGTGCACGTTTTGTTTAGTATCTATCTTTCTTTTTTGAAAAATGATAATGATTAAAAAAAAAATTATGACAGTTGTGGGATAAGAATGAGTGTAAGAGAATGTGATAAAAAATCTCTATCTTTATGCTTGATGGATTTTCATACCCCGTTTCAAGCCTTACATTCTTAGCATGGACAGTAAAGATTGATCAAGGTTGCTGAAATTTGGGCATGACAAATAGATCACGTGCATTGTCTATACGCCCACATTTTTTTACATACTCATTTATGTCGGCTGGGAGGATATTGCGTGAAGCTTGGATTTTCACCTGCCAAGTACATTTTCTTGAAAGTTTCTAAAGCCTTTCAAAAACTCCATTTTGCACGAGTCCTATAGCTATCCCCATTCAATTTGTTGATTGTGTGAAATCTTACTATTCTTGTTGTTCTTATCTCATGAATATTGATTTCGGTAGTGATTGTTGGCATTATCTCTTATTTTTCACCTGATCCTTAGCAAAGACATATTATCTATTCAAATCACAAAATCTGCATCGAAACAATAAAGCATGCAAAAGCTATTTCTTCCAAAGTGATCACATTGTATCCTAGTTTCAGATTTTTCATATCTTCATTCTCTATTTGTTGATGACAAAAAAAAAATCTGAATATTTCGTGGCCTTTCTCGTGCATCACGGTGTCATATGTTCTACCCATATCCTTTCTTTGAACATTTTTGTGTGATTCTCCAAAGACTTTGAATGATTTCTCACGTGTTTCCCAACTCTCTCTCACACATTGCTGCTTTCGTAGCTTTGATAGGGATTTGTACTTTGTCACTTATGTGAATTTATTATGACAATACCATGGAGAGTGGCGTAAAGAATAATTTGTTGGGTCGGTGAATGCTGCCACCCACCATGCCTCCTTTTAAAATGTATCTTGCGCCTATGAGCTACTACTAATTTTTTGACGATTCATGCATTCAAATTTAAAGGTATCAACTAGTCATGTTGTTAGAGATGCATATCTTAAGATCACAATGATATTATGTGGATGATAGATGCTTAAATTGTGGGAGAAACTACAAACAAAAAAAAATATTAATGATGAAGTGACAAAAAGTAGTACGTTTTTCTTTAAGCGGTGTATGATAGTGTTTAAATTGTTTACTTTGAGCAGCATATGGCACCACATACCATTTAAGTTTTAGTGAACAGTTTTCAAAGTCTAAAAGTAGTATTTTTTATTTTATTTTTTTATATGTTTATCATGTTCATATGACAACTGAAAATTTTAGTAGACTGCTTTAGTTTTTGTGTTCAACTAATGAGACTATATTTATGTATCTGCTAGATCCAGGAGGTACTCAAGCAAGACTTGTGAAAGGGAACTAACCCAATGTGTACCCGATCTCCTATCAAAATCACACTATTGTGCCATTCACATTGCCCATTTTGAAAGCTGAGTAAAACTTATCCAGTCAAAACCACTTTGTCTCCAAGTTCAGCTATATACGCCCCATGTGACAAAAATTTTGGTTCACGATCTGATACAAGTCTAGGATGACCTGGTTCACAACATGGTCTACCTTAGGCACCTTGGGTCCCCCATGGATCTATCAGGCCATATTGTGTTGGTCTCTATTGGTAACACTTTGGAAAACAAAGAAGCAATATGGTTATTAAAATGATGGGCTAGTTTATATGCAGATTTGAATTGTTATTAAAATGATGGGCTAGTTTATATGCAGATTTGAACATTTTTTTGCAGCCAAACGTAAGACACATTTAGGACTAGTTTAATTACTACTTGGAAAAAGTCATGTAATATTGTGAAAATTGATAAAGCTCATTTTCATCCTAAAATTTTTGGTATTGTATCTAGGTTCGTATTTATTTATTTATTTTTTGTCTTCATGCAATTTGAATTAGAGGATTATGGATCTCATTAAAAAATTCATGCTAATATTTTCCTTTTGAGTTGGAGGTTCATACCATTAGGATTAATAATTGTAGGATTCCTAGTAATGCTTCAGTTATTATCATAATCGTCCAAAATCATTGGTCCCTCCCTTTGAAATTGTTCTATTGTTTGGAGATAATGCATAAAATGATTTCAATTAATAACTTGATCTTTGTATAATTGTCTTTTTTTTTTTTGTAGGAAAAAAAAAGTTAAGGTTGACATTGGAATCAAGCGAAAGCAAAGCAAGATTGGAGTTACAGAGAAAATCGGGCATTGAAAATTGAAATTCATAAAGCATTTTTAAATTCTTTAAAGAGCTTCCATTCTATGCTTTAGTTTTATGTTTTAGATCAACTCACATCTTTTAGTCTTTAAAAATAATATTTCAATTTTTTCTTCAAAGGACTTAAAAGGAACTTTAGAAACAACTTACTAGATTTTTTTTACAGTTAACAATTGAACAAGGAAATCCTCATTTTTCATTTTGGTGCTTTAAAAACAATCAAATCATTGCTTGGAGGAGTTTAACTGAACATGTTCTTTTGTGTCTTGTAATCTTTTTTGCAAAGTAATTTCATTTGAAAAGGTGTATGCACTTCTCTTGCGCTTCACGACGATCTTTAGAATCAAAAGTCTTTTTGGTGAAATTAAGTTGCATAAAAGATTGCCTCCACATTTCAATTTGGGTACCTTCAAATTGAACAAAGATTGCAAGTGTGAATGGAGGATATTGCGTACATTCTCTCTCTTTGTATTTCAATAAATATTGATCGAGTTATAGATATTGCTTACTCACTTTTGTTTATCTTAGAGGGCCTGCCTTGTGGGAAAAAGTAATCACCCAAGGGAATGACCCAACCGGGAACACGCTAAAGTCAAGCAACTTTCACCCAGGATATAAGTGTGGATATTGGAACAAAGGCCAATATCACGAGGATTATTCCAATGAGAAGGGAAATAATGGTCTCTCGCCACATGGATAGTCCCCCACAAATGGAATACCTGCATTAAAACCCTTGTTTAGAAAAGGCCAAAATCCTAACCTATTTGTTGGTGAAAAAGGTCATATCCTTTGAAGCCGCCCCACATATACATGTGATTATGTTGTAGAGATGAAAATTATGCCATGGGAGATTCATGGGTACTGATGCTTGGCCGACCCGAGAAGTGTGTGTCATGGAGGGGATCCAGTGCTGTCAAGCATCTAATCATTGACAATGAATATCCATAGTTGGATTTATCCAAGTGGGAACCCAACAACTATTGTCTTTTCATCCTAGTATTGTGCATGTTCTTGGAAACAAAACACTTTGCTTGAATCTGAAAACATTTGAAAACAAACATTCACAAAGGTCTTCAAAATTTAAAACCCTTTGGAGGAAGAAAATACCTTTAATGAATTCAAGTGCTCTTTCTTATACTAGGGATTTATCCTTAGAGGCTTCAAAGTATTTAGGTTCAATCATAATTTTCTCTCTCTAAATTCAACCTAGGAAACTATTCTCTAGAAACCTTGATTTTCACACAACGGACCTTGTGCAATGAAAAGGAATTAGGAAATAGACATTTAGTTTGAAATTTTAATCAAGAAATTGTTTGTGGTAAAAAGAACACATTAAGCCAAGATAAAGACAATTGACCCCACACATGTGTTCATTCAAATGATTTCCTGCAAGATCAAAATCCGCAAGCCCAAAGTCAAAAAGCTTAGTCCAAAGGACCGTGAAGAACGTCTTTCAAGGCCTCACGAGGTAAGAGAAAGGTTGGTTTACAACTTCTACAAGAAAGCTTCAAGAAACAACCCCAACTTGTATGAATTTTATTACCAACAAAATCCTATTCTCTTTCAAAGGTTTTCTTTTCTCACATAGGAAGTATGGCATGTTCTTCAATACTGAGGTCTTGTAAGAAAGATTCTTGTATAGGTCAAGTCTAGGATCAAAATCATCAGTCTCATCCATCCCTCAACCATCAAAATCAGTCAAAAATCATCTCACCAACAAACTCTTGGGAAGTTTGAAAACATCACATCATGCTAAACTTAGAGGAAAAATAAAAAACATCTCAATTGGCTTAACACACTTAGTCAAATCATCAATCCTTGTGGACAAATTTTCCTCTTGATAGAAACCAACATCTTAGGGTCTAGGCATTCACAAATCATCTTCTTTTGTACGAGTTTATTCTAGGATAATACAACTTCCTAGAGTTTACAAGTGCATTATTTGAAATCACTTTGTTTGACTTAACACACCTAGTCAAATTATCCTCCTATGTACGAGTTTACTTTAGGATAACACAACTTCTTAGATTTTACGAGTGCATTATCCAAAATCACCCTATTTGACTTAACACACTTAGTCAAACTATCCTTAATCAAAATCAAATCAAATGAAGCCCTAAAACATTTAGCGTTTCTCCCAAGGTTCCTCAAGAGTTTTCATCATCCGTATCATTCATCTCTCATTTTCATCATCACCTTGATCCTTAATCTATCCTAGTTCTTCTCTTTTGTGCCTAATTAAGATCCCTCTTTTACGGTGCAAACATGATATCAACACAAGAAGAATATGAAAATCACAAAGGAAACATCAACTTCAAGTGACTTAAGTTGAACGACTCATAAAATGAATCCCGTTAGATCAAGCAATCCCACAAGCAACTTTCCTCTATCATTACAAGATCCTCTAGAAGATGGTCATGTAGAGGACATCACTGATAATGGGATGACACAAGAAGAACTTATAGAAATGGTGCAAAACCCTGAGAATCACCAAATTGTCAGTGCCATGATGAGGCTATATTCCTCCCAATATAGCTTGAGTTAGCGAATGAAGGGGCTAAAATCTCTTTTGACTACGATGTAAGCACTATTGTGGAAAAACCACCTAGGATCATGCCCTCAAACTCATCCACACTCCCACTCCAAAACATTACTCAAGAAATCCCCCAAATCATATCATCTATCGCTTCAACCCTGTCGGTTATTAACAAGGGAAGCACCATGCTTCGTGAACTCCAAAAACATCACCTTGTGAAAAACCAAGGGTTGAATGCAAGCACTGCATCGGATCAATCTATCTTGGTAAATCCATTACACCTGTATGTCCCTCTCACATTCCATGACACCAACAACCCAACCTCCTTTCATGCAACACCGATCTACCCTCTAGACACACAAACCTCTCTCCCTATCTCACAATGAGATGGTGACTTGTTTGGAGCAAGGGGAATATTGGATCCATCATCATCACTTAAAGGGATTTCAGCACCCGTCTTTCCACCATTTCCACCCCTACCTCTCATATCTACATCATCCCTCAGGTTGGGTCTTCCTCCTCTTCCTGCCATCAATCAATCAAATTAGAACACCCTATCAAATCCTCTAGCTACACCATATGTATTGCAACAATAGATGGAAACCATCCAAGCAACCGTAGTGATCAACACATCCAGCATTCCTTAAAGCATGGTTTCTCAGGGACCAACCACCTCAATCGCAACATCCATAGCTCAAACTCTGATCATTAACATGACTATTACACTCATCACAATAGTCGACGTTCTTTCTAATCCATCGTCATTACCACCAAAGCACAACACGACCAATTCATTCACCATGATGTTGCAAGCTGCTCAGAAAGATGCTCAACAAAAAGCACTCCAAAATTAGTAGGCTGCACAACTATCTACTCAGCAAGCATAGGCACAATTAGTTGCACAACAGGCACAATAGGCTGCACAAGCCCAAGCCTTATTACAAAAATAGCAAGTCGCACAAGCTACCCAAGCTACGTAAGCATCTCAAGCCACCCAAGCTACACAAGCCACACATGTCTCTCAGATTGCACAGGAAATCTGACAAGCGCATGCTCAGGCATGAGCCCAATTCCAAGCTCATCAAGCACAAGTGCAAGCCTAGTACCAAGCACAATTGCAAGTGCAACAAGAAGCGTATCAGGAAGCCTTGCAAGACTATCAATTACAGAAAAAATACGACCAAAAACAAGCGTTGTTGGCACAACAACAACATGACCAACAGCAAGCATTTTTGGCACATCAACAACATGACCAACAACAAGCATTGTTGGCTCAACAAAAAACACAGGCATCGCTTGCTCAGAAAAGCTTGTAGAAAATTCTCACCAACAACCCGCCCATTAATCCCACACCCCAGAACGTATTCACCCCACCTCCTGATCCACAAGGTGATGTGATGACACAGATCAAACTGCTCTTGCAGCAAGTACTAGATCTTCAATCAGGAAAGACAATCAGGATACCTAGAAACTTGTGCCCCTATCTGTTTGATAGAAGCTTGGAAGTGGTAACATTCTCGAAGGGATTTGAAATCCCCAAATTTGATAAATATCACAGGATAGGAAACCCTGAAGATCACATCAGGGAGTTTCATGTACATTGCATGGAAGTCACATACAATGACACATATCTAATGAGGCTATTCCCTCGAAGCTTGGCTGGTGACTCTATGGAATGGTTTTCTAGTCAACCTACAAGCATCAAAACATTTCAGGAAATTAAAGATGCATTCCTCCAAAATTATGTATTCAAGATTTGTGTGGATGTTAGTTTGGAAGAACTTTCAGCGCTCAAACAGGGTAAGGTGGAATCATTCACCTCCTTTCTCCAGCGATGGAGAGCCAAGGCCAATCGAAGCAAATGAGCCATGTTAGAGGAACAAAAAATCTATACCATCATTTCCAATATAGACAAGACCTTGGAATTCTATCTGAAGATGCAATGCATCACCACGTATGATCAATTGATCCCCAAGGCACTCAATATTGAATGGGATCTTGTTGCACAAGGGGGTACACCTACTTATCCTCAACATCAAGACAGTCACCCATCTACCAACTACAATGATAAACCTCACACATGGGTGAAGAATAGGAATGCCACCAAAGATGGAGTGGTCAATGCCAAGGTCGTCATCAGTGCTCCAAAGCAAAATAATCAAATGCATCATCATCAATCATAGAACAAAAACCAAAATAACACGCAAGAAAATGTGGTAAACCAACAACCACCCCACAATCAGATCAATAATCTCAATAATCAAGGAGGACCACCTCCACGAAACAAGTATCCCTCCAAATGGAAATTCACAGCCCTTGGGGAGTCAGTTGAGTCCATCATGAAAAAATTTGTTAATGAGAGTCTCATCAAGGTCCCCACCCATGATAATTACAGTGAACCCCAAGTGAAGCCACCCTGGTACAACGAAAATATCCTTTGTGATTATCATAAGCTCAAGGGACACATGACTGCCAACTGCATGAAATTAAAAAACATCATCCAGGATCTCATTAACAAAAAAATTATAAATGTTGAGCAACCGTTTGGTAATCAAGATATGAAAATATACCAAAATACGATGCCCAACCATAATCAAGGAAACAATAAAGGTAAGACAAAGTCTAGAAAAGTGGACCATGTATACGAAGGAGTTGTCTCATGCCTTGATGAATTGGTCACTGTTGTTAACATTAAGGGAGCCAATGCTGACCAGTTAGAAATAACCCCTCCTCAGATCTCCATCATGGAGTTACTAAAGATTTCAGTCGCTCACAAATAAATCCTTGAGAAAGCATTGGCTTCATCCACTGTCTCTGCCAACCTTAATACGGAGCAATTTCAAGCTATGGTCAACAACATTACCATTTTGAATCTCCTCACCTTTTCCAATCAGGACTTCCCCACCCAAACATCTCACAACTGTGCATTACACCTTGAAGTCTTGGTTCACAAAAGTAAAGTCAAAAGGGTCTTGGTGGATGGAGGTGTAGGCCTCAAGATTTTCTCACTAAAGCTCATAAAGAATTTGGGAATCTCTGAAGATTCCATTAAGAAATAATAAGGCATTACAATTAGAGTGTATGATGACCAGGAAAGAGTGTCTCAAGGCACTATCAAACTCCCAATCCAAGTAGGGCCAACTAATATGGAAACCACATGCTAGGTCCTCGACCTTGATTTTCCCTACAATATCCTCCTAGGACGCCCATGGATCCATGGGATGAAGGTGGTCACCTCAACATTCCACCAATGTGTCAAATTCTCATACCAAAATGAAGAGGTCATAATTCATGGTGATCCTAAACCCTTCGCCTATTGCAAGAATCTAGAATCCAAGTTCTACAAAGTTCCCTAGGTCCCGAAAAATGATGAAGGTCCCTCCAATTCATACATAGACCCATCCAATATCGCCTCCACTTCTAGGACAAAGACACCCTCCATTCCCAACATATTTGACATGAAGCTCATGATCTAGGACAATGGGTGTGGGGAATACATAATGAAGAAGAATTATTTTGTCATGAGAGAGTTACCTCAATCTCCTAGGTCACATGGGCAACCCCAACCAGTTGAAACACCCTCTCACACTTTTAGGGAAAACCATTCTAGATTCTGATGTTGGGGGGATCTAAGTCGAGAGGATGTGGATGAAAGAGAAATTTTAAGCTCACTATACCAAGATGAAAGGACCACACATAATCTTCCCATGGATGAATGAAGCAATGGGCTACAAATGATGCTTGGTATGGGCTACAGTAGAAATAAAATCCTTTGAAGGAACAACAATGGCTAACTGGAACCCATCATTGTTGAGAGACGAATGAACAATCTTGGCCTTGGGTGTACCCCTTTGAGTATAACCATATGTGATCAAGCTCCCCTAGTTAATGCAATTAGGACTCCACCTCAGTTATCTATAGTTGCCCTATGGTTACTAGTATCCACAGGTTTTCCCCTTGACAACTTAACCTTTGATATAATTGATGTTTGGATTAGTAGTGATGACGAGGATACCATAACTAACTTACCCATGATTTTTGAAGACTCCTCCCTACTCATGATTAGTACCTTATCCTTTGAGTCAAACCACCAAACTCACAAAATAAACCTGGTTTACCCCCAACTCATCGCTTATGACCAACGAGGGCCACCAATTCTAGACACGTTAAAAAATGATGAGGCACTCTCATAATTCATGGGAATAAGGGATACAGTACAATGTGGAGATCAAAAGGCAAGATTTGACATCACACTGGACACACAGGCCTATTACAGGGAGACGATTGAGTCCTTCAGTCGCAAAAGTGAAAAAAATTATGAATCATCTCAAGGTCATTGAGTGAAAACCACAGTGTGGCACTCTCTAACCATAAAATAGTAAAAATAAAGGACACATCCAATGGTGAAAACCTCTCTGAGGCACTAGAGGATGAAGGATTCAATCTCCACCCGCTGCACTTCATCAAGAAAAATCAGTAATCCTAGAAGAACAATGTAACCTCATCAATCTAGCAACAAAAACAATGCCACACATAACTTTCTATGTTGAATCTCTCCTCCCAGAAGAACAAGAACTATTGGCGGCATTCCTCAAAGAAAGAAAGTTGAATTTCACATGGACCTATGCTAACATGTCGGGTCTTGATCTGGAGGTCGTGGTTCATGACTTAGTTGTCTATCCAAGGGAAAAGCCAGTAAGAGAGAAGTTGAGAAAGATGCACCCCTAGATAGCCTTATTAGTCAAAGTAGAATTACAGAAGCTCTTGGATGCAGGATTCATAAGGCCAATTGATTATCTTGAGTGGGTATCAAATCTGGTACCTGTGTCATAACCAAATGGGGGCATCCGCATTTGTACTGATTTTAGAGACCTAAAAAAAGCATGTCCTAAGGATGAATTTCCTAACCAACATTGACATGATAGTGGATATGACGGCCAGACATGAGATGCTTTCATTGATGGATGGTTTTTTTGGATACAATCAAATTATGATAGCAAAGGAGGATCAACACAAGACAATGTTCACATGTCCGTGGGGGACCTGTTGCTAGAACTTGATGCCTTTCAGGTTAAAGAATGCAGGTGCAACATACCAAAGAGCCATGACACTGATATTTCACAACATGATTCATAAGATAGTGGAAGACTACGTAGATGACATATTGGAAAAATCCATAAAAAGAAAAGACCACATAGTAGCCTTGAGCTCTATTTTTGATAGATTGGAAAAATATAAGGTTCATCTCAATCTAAAGAAATACATCTTTGGGTGCAATCAAGCAAGATCCTGGGATATATAGTGTCAATGAGAGGAATAGAGGTTGATCCTGCCAAAGTCAAGGTGATCCTTGAAATGGAAGCACTTAGGACACTAAAACATCTCAGAGGTTTACAAGGAAGGCTCTAATCTATCTACAGGTTCATAGCGCAACTGGCAGAGAAACAGATCCCATACTCTCATCTACTACACAAGGGGGTAGCATACAAGTGGGATGACAAATGCAACTAGACATTCAACAATATCAAAGAATACCTACTTACGCCATCAGTTTTGATGCCTCTAATCCCAAGAAAACCACTAATCCTATAAATTTCAACAACCATGGCAACTCTTGATACTCTATTAGCTCAACACTATGAAAATGGAAGAGAGAGAAATATATTATATCAAAAGAACTATGGTGGGACATGAACTAAACTATACTCCTATTGAGAAAGCTTGTTTGGATGTTGTATTTGCAGCACAAAAATTCAGACATTACATGTTGGCTCATCAAATCAAGCTGATCGCAAAGATAGATCATCTCAAGTACTTGCTTTCTAAAGCTACTCTCACAAGATGGAAAACCAAGTGGGTCATGATATTGACAAAACACGACATTGAATATGTGGAGCGCAAGGCCATCAAGGGACAAGAGATTGCGGATCAATTGGCAAAGGCTCCTATTTATGCAGAAAAATCACTCATTTTAGAATTCCCTAATGAATCAATTTCCAGCCTAAGTGTTGCAGACCACTAGAAGATGTATTTTGATGGATCTTACACACAACATTGATCAGGGGCAGCAATTTTATTCATAACTCCTCAAGGGGACTGCATACCCAGATCTTACAAACTATCATTTCCATGCAAAAATAACATAGCAGAGTATGAGGCTCTCTTCATAGGCTTAAGGATTGTAGTACAGTGGTAGATCATGGCTTCAAAGGTATATGGGGACTCTCAGCTTGTAATCAATCAGGTAAATGATGAATATCAGAAAAATGATGAAAAACTGACTCCGTACAAGAAGTTAGTCGAGAGCCTCAAAGAGTCATTCATTGATATCACATTTGAATAGCTACATAGAGAAAAAAACAGAGCAACAGACAGAATGGTGATAATTGGATCACTCTTGGAAATCTCGAGCAATGTCCCAAAGAAATAATTTCTTGTAGAATAGCTTCTCATACAAGAATTCAAGGTATCAGAGTCTGAATTCACATGTGAACTCATTGGTCCCGGTGATCCCTGGTATCATGACATTTACACCTACTTAAGAATAGGAGTCTTGCTCACCGATATACCCCTAATCCTTAAACGAGCCTTCATTAAGAAGTCATCCCGCTTTCTCATCCTAGGAGAAACCCTTTATCATAGGAGCATTGAAGGAACCCTGTTGGATTGCCTAAACATTGAGGAGGCCCTGACTACATGTACTGAGGTACACAACAACGTTTGTGGATCACACTCGAGTGGTATGACCTTGGCTAAGAATTTGCTGAGAACTGGATACTACTAGCCCACAATGGAGTGGAACACACATGAATTCATCATAATATGTTTACAATGTCAGTAGCATGGGGACTTCATCCATGCACCAGCTCAAGAGATTCACCCTATTGTTACACCTTGGCCCTGTTCACAATGGGGGCTCGATCTCATCAGAAAAATCACACCCACCTCATCCAATGGCCACAAGTTCATCATCACCACCATAGAGTACTTTACAAAATGAGTCGAAGCCATTCCCATTGACCTACATAATAGGAAATCAGTTATCCAAGTTTATCCTAAACTACCTCATTTTCTGGTACAGTGTCCCCCAACCTATTATCTCAGATAATAGGACACCTTTCAAAAACCAAGATGTTCATGACTTATGTGAAAAATTCAATATCCAACATCACTTTTCCACTCCGTACTATCCCCAAGGCAATGGCCAAGCAAAAGCTACCAAAAAAACCATCTTGAAAATCCTTAAGAAAATAGTCAATGACGTTGGTCCTTAGTGGCTCTATAGTTAAATCTTGCCTTATGGGCCAGCATTCGCACACCAACAGGTGCCACCCCATTTTCCCTAGTCTATGGATTAAAATCCATCTTACTTGAGATTGAGCTCCCATCCCTAAGAATGTCATTGCAAAACCTCATCACAGATGAAGAATACAGGGTCTCATGACTCAATGAGCTGGAGTTACTAAATGAATGATGTATGGATGCCCTAAACCATCTACAGGTTTATCAGAACTAACTTAAGTAGAGTTATAACAAGATCAGGAGGAGGACATTCCAAGTCGGTGAACTTGTGCTAAAAGAAAACCAAAAGAACATGTTGAACCCAGAGAGCAAAGGTAAATTTGAGCTCAACTGGTTGGGACCTTTAGTCATCACAACAAGCTATAAGTTAGAGGAATATCAGTTATCAACACCAAAAAGAAAACTCCTGCAGGAGCTCATGAACAACTCCCATCTCAAAAAGTTTTATGCCTAAAATCTTGCAAGGTATAGAACAAAAAAATACAAAAAAATCAGAAAATGTCTTGAAAAAATGGTCACCCTGATGAAAACCTGGTAAACAGGCATGTTGGTGACAACAAAAAAAATCCAAAAATATAAAAATCCAAATAAAATCGGAAAAAGGATTGAAAACAGTAAAGAAAAAAAATTGTCCTCTAGTGAAAACCACTTCGGTGGCACTTTCGACAAGTACCTTGGTGAAAACCTGAAAAATAGGTGCCAAGTGTAAATAAAGCACTCTCCATCCACCAAGATCTTCACAGAATATTCCACACACTCACTTATCCATTGCATTCCATTTATCCTTCCATCATCCATTTTTGTTTGTACCATAGCTTGATCATGTGTTCGTATCATGTTCCACCCTAGTACTACTTGGCACATTCCTAAGGTCAATTTGTCTTGCCTAAATCGAAGTAGTCTATCACATTACGCTAGGGGCATGTTCCTCTACCTACATTTGATCGGATTCGTGTATATTCTTGTGATCTTCCTAAAAATAAAAAATTCAAAAAAATTCAAAAAATCAATCAAAAATTCAAAAACATTCAAAAAATCAAAAATAAAAAAACATCCAAATCATATCAAAATCCAAAACATGTAGAAAATCTGAAAAATCAAAAACAAAGTCTTCCAACTGAACTACATCGTCTCTAAGCTTGAACGTATGCAAGGTTGATCTTTGATCATCCCCAGAGACATTTTAGGTTAGTCCTATAGGCATTCGTTGCAATAGAAATGGCAATCTGCTTGCCCATCTATCTCATAATTGAGTCAAGTATGTTGTCAGTCAAACTACATGGTCTATGCATGTATAATGTAGGCAAGGCTAATCTGTTGATCAGCTTCCGAGACCCCTAGGATAGGTCTTTAAGTTAGTATCCTTGTCAAAATCTCAAAAATCCAAAAAAAATTAAAAAATTAAAAAATCAAAACAGCCTCAAAACATTTCAAAAAAGACCAAAAACATCCAAATATTTGAAAAAACCCAAAATGGTGGATCCATCTCATTTCTCTTTCACCCACAATAATCACCGTTTATAATAAATCAATCATCACCTTCCTCCTTTGGTGAGTCATTCGGAAGCAAGTCTAGTAGGTTTAAAAGTGAATGCCTAACTGTCAAAGTCTCAAGTCTAGATCACTGAGTCAACAAGTTGATCAACTCGGATTATCAATAGCTTATCATCCAATCAAAATTTCATTATCACCTAGTCACAACCTGTCCTAGGAATGTGACCTTCCCATGATGGACATCAACATCAAGAATCACTGTAGTTTAGTATTGGCTAGTGGTACGAATAATATTAGCTTGTTTGTCTACTTTATCTTTTCAAGGGATTTATCTTATTACACTCATTCTAATGACCTCTTGATGATGTCTAAATAGAAAGATTTAGAGAGAAAGGAATGGGGCAAGGATCATTATCTTGTTGTCTGTTTTTCTTGTTGGATGTTCTTGTAAAATAACTTTGTCTTACGTGCTTTTTTTTCTTTGTAGGGAGGATTTTTTAAGTGTCTTCTTGACCACATAAGAAGGCTTTCCTTTTTATGTTTTGGTCTGAGATGTCTACAATATCTGAACTACATGTTGAATAATGTTATGTTCGTCAAGTGTGAACAGGATTACTCCTATCTGTTTGACGAGTTAAAGTCCATCACACTAGGCGCAACACCATCCTGTTTCTTTACACCTTGATGCATCGTGCCTATGTGTGTTATAAAAAATAAGGAAAATTATACTCTTTATTTCTCCCATCCCAGGATAAGCAATACATCATCATCATTCATCATCATATCTAATAAAGTCTCGATGACTAATGGACTTGTTGGACTTTTGCATCTTCTTGGATTTAAAGGTTGATTCCTCTCATTCTTCTATACTCTTTCACGCTAACATAAGTATCACTGGATCAATGCATCCATCCTGCATCTGCACTCTCATCCTGCATATTCACGTCATATCATCATAGAACAACATCATCCATCTCATCCATCTAACATCTCATTTGCATCATCATTTAAGTTGTTTAAAATAATATAGATTTGTTATTCTAAGCATCTTAAGAACATATCATCATCATTATCATATAGATATGTTAGTCTAACCTTACATACATCCATTTTGAACCTTTTTATTGTGAGATTGACCTCAAATTGAAATTTTCGCTCAATCTCTCAAGGGGGCAATGTACTAACGTACTTCTTTATGCTAGGGCATCCGAAAAAATCAGATTTTTTTTAATTTTGATCTCGGCGACATCATTCTTTGAAACAATGCAACAAGTACATTGCTTCAAAGAGGGGGGAAATGTAGACATGCAAAATTAACATCATATTTAATCATATTCTCCCTAATTAAATAAATCAAGTTTATTTAATTAATCTCCTAAATTCCTTCATTTAAATTAAATAAATCCATCTTTAATACTAACATCATCCCCTTTAGCTAAATAAATCAAAATATTTATTTAACTATGTCTAAACCATTTCCCATCTCCTTTTGATTTATTTTAACCAATAAATATAAATCAAATAGGTCAAATCATCTAAATCCCTCATTAAATTAATCCAATCCCGATTAATTTAATCTAAACTCATGTTAGATCCTCAAGCTTTTCCCACTTGCACAAATAAATCATTTAATGGATTTATTAAATATTCTATTTTCCCTCAAATTTGAATGCAAATCCAAGTGGACTTAGTCCTTCCAACAAGGCATTTACTTCACCTTACAAGTCCTTTTGCATTGGGCCAAGTGTCCATTACTCCATTTGACTCTCCCTCGACCTTGTCATTTCAACATTTTCAAAATTCAAATTTATGCATTTGGGTATGTGATGGATCATCATGGAAAAAATAGGCCCTTAAGTGGCGATAAAATTCAGAAAAAATAGAGTTAGGCAACTTGACATAAAAAAATGAATAAGTTATCTATATTATTTCAAAAATATGTAAGAATAGAATTTGTATAAAATTGAATATAGTTTCTAAACTACTAGGTTTATTTTTAAAAAATAAAAATCTATTTGGTGAAAATTTGAAATTTCAATGCAGTAGTACTTAAATTTCACGAAAAAAATAAGAAGTAGGTTTTTGTCTGACCACCCTAACCACAATAAAATGATAATATTTGTTTATAATATTTTTCATATAAGTAGAGGAATCATGTCTCGATGTGATGCATAATTTTTTGTAATTTTTTTCCGAGTAAATAATTAATTATGAATTTTTTATTACAACTTTTAAAAACTATAAAAAACTCGTATGTCTAACAACCTTAACTTGGCTCGTATTTCTAACAACCTTAACTTGGTCAAAACTTCATGAAATTCAATTTTTTTTTCAATCCTATAGTATGTGAATCATAGAATGTGACACATGTTTCGGATTAAAAAAATGTGATACCATTTGAAATATATAGATATTTTTCAATCAACTTATCAATGAGGACTTTAGTCGTAATTCTAATAGAAAATGAATAATAATTATTTATTAAATTCAAAGTAAAGCATAATTTATATTTGTGGAAAGTTGAGAATCTCATTTAAAAACCCTTTTCGTTTCATCAATTTTGGGTAAAAAAAAAGTCATTAGCCACATAGGCCATCATATCACTTATGTATCACCACTTTTTGGCCCATCATGATCCTACACATACCCATTTATGGGCACATTCATGAAAACTTACACATCCTTGTCCCATTCACATGGTGACAAGTGGATTCTTCCTATTGGTTGGTTTTTCATCCCACATTCATCCCTTTTACCTTTTCTCTCATCAAATTCTTCTATAAATGGAGAGGCTATCCTTCATTTCAATCATCTACAATTTAAGCATTCTTACTATAGGAAACTTGAGTTAATCTTATCTCTTTGTCTATCATCATCTAAACTTATCTAGGATTGGGAAAGGGCTCCTTTACATACCAAGGGTGCACCAATCCAATATGGAATAGGTATCTACCATACTTTTTGTGCTTTCAATTAGTTTAGTTTGTCATTTCTCAAGCATGATGGATTATTTCATAGAGATGTTAATTATTTTCCTTTTTTTAAAATACTAACCATAGGGTGATCCCACAATAGTGGTTTACAATTTTTGGCCAAACTGGACACTAAAATTATTATTTTCAACTAAATCTTCACATTCAGGAACCTATAGCGGCTAAATCGTGAGGAATTTGAAGATGACACAAACTAAAGTCTCATCAAATTTTGTTTCTAGATTCTAAAAATATTTTTTTCAATTTTTTTGGAATAATATTGCACTTCATTTTCCATCTCCCATGAAAACTAGTTTTTTTTAAAAAACAACATTTTTAAAAAGTGACACTCACTATATGCAACATAACTTTTTTTGTATGAAGGATAAAATTCTATTTTTTTTGAATTTAGATTTGTAACTATGATATATAGCACTTTCATTGGGTCTCATAGTTTTTTATTGAATACTTTTTCCTTAATAGAGGTTTGAAGTCAAACTAATTGCAATTCAGACATAGGCGGACTGTATACAACATCACTTTTTCTGTACGTATTGAAATTCATTTTTTTTTTTTAATGGATCAAGGACATAAATTCTCAGAATGAACATATTTTAAAAAAAATTATTTTGATAATTTTCTATTTTTTCACATGTGCAAAATAGAGAGCTTGATTTTCGGTGAAAAACCTATGTTTAATAAAACTAAAAAAACACATACATAGTAAAACCAAAACATATTAAAATTATATTCATGGGATAGCTCGTTTCAAGGGCTACCATAATCATTTGAAATAAATTTTAAATGAATTCATTTGATCCCCCAAAAGGTAAATCAAAAGTGATTTTTTATCAATATTTTGATAGGTGTAAAGGAGACTCATTTATAGGTATGGTTTAGAACTAGCAAGGTTCTATCCAAGGGATTTGATCTAAGGTGGTTTGATCAAACCCTCTTCAATTGGAATCCTTAAAATGGAACTTTTAAAGGCTTAAATCATTATATTTTCTAAAAATATGTGATTTCAGCAAAAATCAGTTCCTCTCAGAAATTGTAAACCATCTTTGTGGGATCACCCCATACTAAGAGTGGGTGTGTGTTGGAGGATTTTAGCAATTTTCATATTTTGACATCTATAGTATGTCATTGTGTTGGGCAAGATTCAAGGGGATTCCTTGATCAAATGAGACAAAGGGTTAATTCCTAGGAGGAGGTGGATGAGCCATATTGACTATTCAAGGATTTGAACTACTAGGAACATAAGAACTAACTGGTATTTGAGTTGTAGAACTTATAAATAGAGGATTGTTAAAGGTTGAAACAAGAATAGTTGGCCTATTAACAACTCTGGTACTTATTATTGGTAGCTATATATGCTTAGCAGGCTCTATAATTTGTCTTGTCTGATATTTTCTCATATACACATTCATTGGATTTGTTGAAACCAATATTGTGGATTTTCCAAGTGTGAAAAATCTCCTTCTTGAAGGCTGGAAAATTTCTACCCACACCAAAATAGTAGCAACATGAAGCTCTTTTAGAACTGATGAATCAGTTCAAGGTTCCACCGAGCGTGCCAAAAACTGTTGACACAGAGATTTGCACCCGAAGATAAGTTTGAAAAACTCCTAAATATCGTGCAACATGGGACTACTCTCAGGTTGTGGGTATCCTATAATGAGGGTAGACCTCTATATTATGGGTTGGTTCCCTTTGAATATTTTCTTAGAAAACTACTGATTCATATTGGAAAAGGGTAAGAAGGATGATGCAGAAACTGAAAACTAAACTATGAGGTGATTCACCAATTGAAAAATGATTTGAATTTTCTTTTAAAACCTCACAAGATGACTCAACAAAAGAAGCTATAAACTTTCACTACTCAGGCTAATATGTTTTGCAAAAATATTTCATTTCAAAGGCTTCTAAGATTGAAGCTTGCTTGAAACAAAATAGTAATGTTTTCATAAAAAACATTCAACAAATGAAAGGAACAAAGTCAATGACTTGCACTGTAACATGTTGCACCTGAACAAGACACTGAAGGAATAAGATATAAATAAGGATTTCATAGAAATCATAAAATTTCATTCTAAGGACTCAAACATAATGCTTGCACAAGACAGATCTGAGAAGGAAATGAGCTTCTTTATTGAAAACTAGGAGATATTTGGATTATAAATTTGTAGAACTCATAACAAATGAGTTACAAAGCATGAAAAATCTACTATACTAGTCACCAAACTCAGAACTAAAGAAAAAATGAGAGAAGAGAAAGACTTATAGAAAAGTCTCCAAGAATTCAAATTTTGAATTTTGGCTCAAAGAAATGATGTGTTTTCCATCCTTGCCATAAAATCAAGCATGTAAGTGAAAGAGAACTCCTACAAGAATGCATAAATAGTTTTCAATCTCAAAACAACTTCATGGGTCGTATGCAACTGAAAACCCTTCCAAAATAGGGTTGTAATTGTATGCAACAAGGGGTTATGTACCTCAAATTTCTCCTTGATTGGAACTCCATCAATCTAGATTCTTAACTGAAGATGGACTTTCAATTTTTTCCTTCAAGAACCCTGATTTTACTCCACATGTTGGAAAAAATTTCTCAACCACTTCCATGATCCATGCAAAGCTTTAAAGCTCATTATAGCTTCCTTTTAGTCCATCATTTGAAATTGCATCCTAAGACACTTTTATTGTATCCCTATTTTTTCATTTAAAATATCATTTATTTAAAGTGATTTATAATTATCACTTAAATAAAGATTTACATTTTTGAGTTAAATGCAAAAAATAAGGACTTATCTCATTATTTGAAAATTGTA
The DNA here is from genome assembly GCA_007115665.2 of Sequoiadendron giganteum. Lineage (NCBI taxonomy): Eukaryota > Viridiplantae > Streptophyta > Pinopsida > Cupressales > Cupressaceae > Sequoiadendron > Sequoiadendron giganteum. The sequence goes on from CM021106.1 coordinate 611,112,893, forward strand.
TGTGGGATCTCTATTTTGCATTTTATAAATAAATTTCATGTTTTACAAAAAAAAAATTAAATGCAAAAATAAAAGAATTTGATAAAATCAAATGCAAAAGACTTAAATGACTAAGTCTTAGAAACATTTACAAGGGACAAATGATGCCATGACATAGACATTACTGACTTAGTCTTTTGTTTCTGAACTAAGGCAAAAAATGTTTATGGCTTTATCGACCTTCCTAGGATTATCATAACCCTAAAATGAAAGGAAAACATTTATTTGAAATTTCACTTCTCTTTGTTGCTTTGAGGGTGCCACCATGGAGAAAAACCCTAATCGAGCTTTGTTGTTGGAATCCTTTGTATACTACGCCATTTCTATGAAGATCTAATGCAAAAAACACTTGGTAATTTTGAGTTTGCTCAGTTCCATTAATTTCAAAAGCTTTTGTAAGCTCTTAGGGAATGGCCTCATACATTCTCTGATGTATTTTTATGTGAATCTTTCTTTTATGTTGTGTTTTGCTTCTTGTGGCGACCATGGATTCTCTTTGGCCAAGTTTTAAACTTGCAAATCTCAACAATCTATGTGGATTTCAAAGGTTCTTTGGAAAAAAAATTCAGAAAATACTTGGTAAGTCTTTCTCAGCCCAAAATCTGAAATTTACTTTCTATTTTAAAAGCCATTTTAAGAATCTCAAGCCACGGCCTAGCTATATCTCTAAGATTTTTTCTTCTCTTATAAATGTATTTACCTTTACTCTCTTCAGGGAGGCTGCAACCATACTATTTTTTTGGGTATCTCTTGTGTGATCTTCTCATACTAAAACTAAAACCATATTCCTTTTGCTTTCTCCATTTTTGTAAAGGCATACTTTCCTACAACTTGCATTAGTTTTGTTTTTTTCGAAGTGTTCATTAAAATACTGAAAATCATGATCTTCTTCTCCTTGGTTCTGCAACTTTAAATCATCATATATGCAATAGTTTCAAACAACTCCATTAGAGCTTGCTTGAACCTCCCTCATTTGAAAAATACAGTGTTTATTTGAAATGAACTCATGATGATAAAAAAATTGTATTCAAGTGAAATATTTTGCTCTTCCTTTATTTCACTTGCAGCTTCAAGATAACCATATATTTATTATTTGACCCGTCCTCTTTTTTTGAACTTAACCTTGCATAACTTGTCATTTTAAAGATTCAAATTGATCTATCTCAATATCTTTGCTAAGTTGTTTCAAAATGAATATATACTTATCATTTTGATGCTTTTGTGAATAAGTAATATTCTCTACTGAAATTCTTTCATGGTTTCCTTCCATCTCTATTCTTTTGATATTTGAAAAATATTTTTGAAATGATATAAGGTTGTAACAATAGAAACATAAAACCCCTTAAAAAAAATATGACATTATTATTGTTGTTTCTTTACTGTAAGCAACATCCACTGTTCCTTTTGATGATACTTTCTAGACACTAGCTTTGTAATTAATATATGAAAATTAGATTACATGGCCCTTGAAAGTAATGTCGCTTTTCTTGAAACAATAAATGATTGTCTTGGATCTCTTTGAGGATGATAATGAAGCACTATCTCTTGATGTTTATGAACACTATAATCTGCATTGATATGAGTTGGGCTCAACCCTTGTGGGAGCCACATTTTCTACCACTCATGATGTTAGTAACAAGACTTAACCTATATCTAGACATAAACCACACAAAATAGAAAAAAACATTGAACTTAATGATTTTCTAATGATTTGATCTAGCAATTTTTTTGTATTTATGTTTCTCTTGATAATTGAGTTGATTTAATTTGATGATGACTACAAATTATATGTTTGTTGATGAAGCATGTAATTGAATCTCATGCCCTGAGCTCTAACACAATCTTTCAACCAACTACAGGTGTATCTGGAACTCGAGAGCAAGACGAGCTGAAGATATTGAAGATCAAATTGAGGACTAAGACAACCCTGCATCAACCCTTAAGGCAATGGCAGACATGACCTCATCTTATGTGTTTTTCCTCTTTTATTTGATCTTCAGATGTATAGTGTACACTTATTGTTGAATTAAATCAACTTAGTCAAACCCACGGCTTGTGTGCGATTACAAGAACACTACTTTTAATAAATCAGTTACTTCATGATATGTAATGACTTGTGTATCCATTTTAACTTGTTCTCAATTACATAATCTGAAATAACTAAAGTGAAATTATTTAAAGCACATGTTTTGTAATCAAATGAAGTAATAATTTCGGCATATCTCACTACTAAACTTCAATTCCTTTCTGATAAACAACAATAACATAAATTGCATAGAATATTTCAGCTTCACATAACATACTCTAAATGTTTGTTTTCTAAATGAAACCTTTTTGTTTCTTTATCTGGGTTGTTCAACAGTTTCACTCAAACTGTTGGATAATTTTGATAAATCAATTTTAAACCTTTTCAGTCTGAAAGCTAATGTTGAAATGATGTCTATGCATCAAAATTTTTATACCCCATGAAATAATTGTGAATTTTAAACCTCACTAATTTGTGCAGGAAGCAAAAAAATTAGTAACATTAACATCATTAAAGAAATTTCTAAAAACAAAAAATAGCAACATTTTTTATGTAAACGGATTCTCAAGGAATTGGCTTTCAGTGTAAATTCCTATTGGTGTAATTAAATATATTGATGATTAGATTTCATAGATTGTATTGTATGTTCATAAAATACCATTTCTTGATAACAACACAATAATTATTAGGGATTTTAAAAACTTAAACTTTCTTGTATGTTTAAAATGAGGAATTAAAAATAGGAAAATTTGATCTTAAATGTAAAAATGAGTTTCCATTGCCAAAGTAAGTACTTTGATACTATTTTGTAATGGTTTTTAATACATTTTTGTAATTTCATGTGAGTATTACTTTACTTATACACACTAAGCTTTCAATAATTTTTTAAAAAAATAGAGTAATGATGCTTAGGATATGAGTAATGTGTCTTATTCTAGTGTTGTCAACATCTTGATGTATAAAATGATGTGTACTGGATATTTCTTCATTATTTTATGTATAATCTTCATAGAAAACATTGGACTTGTGTTAAGAGGGTATTTAAATAATTCCAAGGAAATTTTTATTATATCTTATGTTATCATGATTGCAATGATGTGGACAATATAATGTAAATAAATGTCTTTGTTGATGTAGAATGGGTAGGTGACATGGATAGTTGAAAGCCAATTAATGGTTATTTGTTTTCTTTATTTCATGGTGTTGTTAGTTGGATGAATATGAGATAACATTGTTGCAAGTATGTGTAGTTGGTGTTGTCATTGATGTCAACTGTATGAGAAAGAGTTTTTTGCAAGGCTATCCAGTTGTTGTTAATTTGGTATTGTCCCCAATGATGCTTTGATTAGTTACATTATGTTTTCATTAGTAAGCTACTGGTGTCAACCTCTAGTGTTGCTTTGATAAGCTTTTATCTATAAATGTATGGTTGAGTTGCTATGTTGTAGTTGGCTTTGTTGTGATTAGAAATTATTGAATATGTTGGTGATATGTTTCTAGTGCTATGTTTTCAAGTGCTTTTGAGAAATTTTAATAAAAAGAGGAAACAATGTGTTGCAATGGGTTATGTGTTGCATAGTAGTGTTTTGGTTTGGCTCCATATTTCTTCTAGGTTGAATATCTTCTTGTTTAGTTTGTATATATTGATCAGAGGTGTTTAGAGATGTTGCATTCAAAATTTTGTGTGTAGGATCATTGCACAAAGGAATCTGTATTCACCAATGTGTGAACTATATATTGTAGAGGTGTCTAGGAGAAATGCTCTTGCTCTACACTTCTCTGTAGAGTGATTTCAATTCTTGCAGGTTTGGAAGCGTGTTGATAGTTTGTGTATCTTTCTTTGTGTGAATTTGTTTGTGGTTTGGTGCTTTGGAAGTTGGTTTCTTAAGTTGTAGTGTATGACATAATTATTGGAGAATTGGGTATGTATATTCTTCAAGTAAAATTTGTTGCAAATGAACTTGTTGGATTTCAAAGTGTTTGTCGTATATTCTAGATCATGTGCAAGTATTATGTGGTGTTTGAAAGTCATCTTTGGATTTGAGGAAGCATGTACTTAAGTGGTAATGGTGTTAACACAGGTTCAGTCGACCTTGGGTGTTTACACTACTTGTGAAGATGTTTTGGTGGTTGTGGAAGCATGGTATGGCATGTATGAGTTGATTTAGGTCCTAGCTAGGGTGTGCTGAATTTTTCCTTCATTCCTTTCCACTACAGAACTGTTTTGGTGCCGACCTAATTTTAATTGGCCTGGTTGAGGTGCATAGACAACCTTGGACAATATTTTCAAGGTTGAAGATATAAATATGAGTTGATTTGTTGAGGGATGTAAGATGGATGAGTATGATGTGAATTGTAGAGTTGTAGGGTACATATTTGAGAAGTTTAGTGTGATATTTCATGTGTTAGATTATTGAATGTAGTGAGTAGAAGTTGTCTATAATTCTTTAGAAAGACTATGAAGGTGTTGATGATTTTGTGGTGGAAATTTTTGTTGCTTTGAGTTGAGCTTCTCATTGTAACATTATTCTCTATATTATCTTCTATTTTCATAGTGAACTTTTGGCAGTGAGCCTTTCTTTCTTTTGGGTAGTGATCCCTCTAGCAGTGAGACTTATTGTATTCGGTGTTGATATTACTTTATATGATGAATTAATTATCACCATGGTTTTTTACATCTTAGGTTTTCCATGTAATTCTAGTGTTTCTTTGTGTATGGTGTTGATTTGGTTCTATTTCTATTTTCTTCTTTCATAATAAATCACTAGAACAGAATAAGGGTTAATTAAATTAATGTGGATCTAAATGTTTGTGAGGATTTTGAAGTTTTAAGGTGCAACTGATTCACGCCCTCTTAGTTGTTTTGTGCGTACAAAAATTTTTATCATAGAAATGTTGCTTGGAAGAAAGCTTAACCTCTTGAGGTATATCTAGGATGGTGCACAAGAAAGACATTCCTCTATTTGATGGATCACATTATGCATTTTGGAAGACAAGAATGGAAGTTTTTTGAGCTTCTCTTGGATTTGAGATCTAGAGGTCTCTTGAGAGAGGATATACTATTCCTACTAATGGTTCGAGCATTGATGATGAGATCAAGGCATATGAAAACAATGGTAAAGCAAGGTATTCTCTCTTAAATGGTCTTGCTGATTTTGAATTGGTGAAAGTTGTGAATCTAAAAACTACTAGAGAAATTTGGATAAAGTTAGAAAGCCTTTATAAAGGAGATGATAAGATCAAGCAAGCTAAGATGCAAAATTTGAATATCATGTTTGAGACCCTTCGAATTTCCAAGAAGATGAAAATATCACAAGATATTTGCATAAGGTGGATGAAATTTTAAATAGTATCAGAGGTCTTGGTGGAGAACTGAAAGAAAAAGAAGTGGTAAAGAAGGTACTTAGAACTCTTCTTCAATCTTATATCCATTAAGTTTCTACTATTGAAGAATAAAAAAATTTGAATCAACATACCAAAGATCAGTTGTATGGTTATTTAATTAATTTTAAATAAGAGAATTTGTTACAAGTAGTGAAATAGTTGAGACTTCTTGTAAGATTATCAAATCAAAGAAGAATTTTGAATCAGATCGAGAGGATCTTGATGATGTCAAAGCTAACTTTGTGAAAAGAATGAAAATGGGTACTGGGAAGTACAATGGTAAGTTATATTTCAAATGTTTGAATTGTGTAAAGATAGGTCATTATGCTTCTAGATGTCCAAAAAATGTTTTGAATAACAAAAATAGGGAGAACAAATATAAGATGATTAAAAAAAGTTATTATGTTAGAGAACATGCAAGCATATTTGATGATCAACGTAATTATGGAGATGATGAGGATAGTGAATGCTTGTCCATGGCTTTAAAAGATGAAACTAATTCTGCTAACTCTGAGAGATGTGTGAAGGAAAGGGATCTGAAAGAAAGTACTAAAATTGAAAGCACTTTGGTCTCCACTTTTCAAGCTACATAGGACAAGAACTATTGGATCATTAATAGGGGATGCTCTAATCATATGACCGGTGACAGGACTAAGTTTTTTAAACTTGAAAAATTTAAAGGAGGACTAGTTATGTTTGGTGATGATACATCTTCTAAGATATGTGGAAAAGGTTCAATCATTTTTTAGGGAAAGAATAAAATTGATGATGTTCTTTACATTAAGGTTTTAAGACACAACCTTTTGAGTGTTGGAAAAATGTGTAGCAAGGGATACAATCTTATATTTTAGGATGATGGTTGTGAGATCAAAAAAGTCTTTGAAACTATGATTGATATTGGAAGAAGGGAAAATGGAAATTTCTATCAGCTCAAAGGTGTTGATGGTTATTGTTTCATGATTCAAATAAATAAGGGTTGGGGTGATCCGACAATAGTGGTTTGCATTCTTTGGCCAAATTGGACACTGAAATTATTATTTTTAACTAAATCTTCACATTCAGGCATCTATAGTGGCTAAACCGTGAGGAATTTGTAGATGATGCAAACTAGAGTCTCATCACATTTTTTTTGTTGATTTTAAAACTATTTTTCTCAAAAAAATTGGAATAAGATTGCACTTCTTTTTCCATCTCCCATGAAAACTGGTATTTTTCAGAAAACAACATTTTAAAAAAGTGACACTCACCGTATACAACATAATTTTTTTTGCATGAAGGATAAAATTCTAATTTTTTTGAATTTAGATTTTTAAGTATGATATCTAGCACTTTCATTTGGTCTCATAGTTTTTTATTGAATATTTTTTCCTTAATAGAGTTTTGAAGTCAAACCAATTGCAATTCAGACATAGGCGGACTGTATACAACATATCTTTTTTTCTATGTATCAAAATTCAATTTTTATTTTTTTAATGGATCAAGGACATCAATACCTAGCATGAACATATTTAAAAAATATATATTTTTATAATTTTCTATTTTTCCACATGTGCAAAAGAGAGAGGTTGATTTTCAGTGAAAAACATATGTTTAATAAAACTAAAAAAACACATACATAATAAAACCAAAACATATTAAAATTATATTCATGGGATAACTCATTTTGAGGACTACCATAATCATTTGAAATAAATTTTAAATGAATTCATTTGATCTCCCAAAAGGTAAAGAAAAAGTGTTTTTCTTATCAGCATTTTGATAGGTGTAAAGGAGACTCATTTATAGGTATGGTTTAAAACTAGCGAGGTTCTATCCAAGGGGGTTTGATCTAAGGTGGTTTGATCAAACCAGTTTCAATTGGAATCCTTAAAATGGAACTTTTAAAGGCTTAAATCATTATATTTTCTTAAAATAAGTGATTTCTGCAAAAATCAGTTCCTCTCAGAAATTGTAAACCAGCTTTGTGGGATCAGCCATTGTCTATGGCATATAAGAATGTGTCACATCAATTTTTATAGCCTAGTGAGAATAATTTCAGTTCAAATTGTCAGAGATCTTCCAAATATTACAAAGCCTATCAATGCTCTTTGTAAGGAATGTCAAGTTGGAAAGAAAGCAAGAAGAATTTTCAAAGTCAAGGAGCAATCTTCTACCAAAATATTTGAATTGGTGCATATAGATCTTTATGGTCCTACTAGAGTAAGAAGTGTTCAAGGTGATAGGTATTTGATGTTATTAATTGATGATTATTCTAGAATGACATGGGTTACTTTTTTCAAAGAAAAATCAAAAGCCCTAGATAAATTTAAAGCATTCAAAGCTATGGTTGAGAATGAAATGGATATGAAAATTAAATGTTTGATATCTGAAAAAAGTGGAGAGTTCACCTCCAATTAGTTCAATATATTTTGTGAGAATCATGTAATAAAGAGGCACTTATTTTCCCCTAGGACTTCTTAGTAGAATGGAGTGGTTGAAAGAAAGAATAAGACTATTCAAGAAATTGTAAGAATAATGATGAAAGAAGAAAATCTACTAGAAATCTATTGGAGAGAAGAAATTCATACTGCTATTTATATATACTTAATATAGTGTAAGCAAGAGCAAACAACACAAAAAATCCTTATGAGCTATGGTATGGAAGGATTCTTACTCTTAAATACTTTAGAGTATTTGAAAGAAAATGCTATATTAGAAGAGATGAAGAAAACTTAGGAAATTTTGATGCAAGGTCTGATGAAGGTATCTTCCATTAATATTCTACTAAAAGCAAAGCTTACCAATGCTACAACAAGAGGCTAGAAAATATTATTGAGAGTTCAAGTGTCAAGGTTGATGAAGAGCCAAAAAATTTAGTGATAATAGATGGATATGAATTAGATGATTCTACTTGTAGAAAAGAAGAAAAAGCTAAGAAAAAAGAAGTGGAGATTGAAGATGAAGAAGCTCCGAATTTTTTTCCTAAAACTCCTAAGTATGTGCAGAAGAATCATTCTGAAGAAAAAATCATTGGTGATAAGAGAAAAGGTGTACTCACAAGAAGGAAAGCTATTGAAGAACAAGAAAATCTATGTTTACTTTTCAAAGTTAAACCCAAAATAGTGATTGAATCATACACTCACAAGAAGGAAAGCTATTGAAGAATATGAAAATCTATGTTTACTTTTTGAAGTTGAACCCAAAATAGTGATTGAATCATGCAAGGATGAGTATTGGATCAAGGCTATGGAAGAATAATTAATGCAAATTGAGAAGAATTGAACTTGGGAACTTGTCCCAAGACCAAAAAATAAGAATGCAACTAAGTGGGTATTCAAGAATAAATTAAATGAGAGTGGAGAAGTGGTAAGAAAAAAGGCAAGGCTTCTATGTAAAGGTCACTCACAACTATAATTAATAGACTTTGAGGAGACATTTTTTCTAGTGGAAAGAATGGAAGCTACCAAGATCTTTTTGGATTTTGCAACAAATAAAGATTTTAAATTTTATCAGATGGATGTGAAGTCTACTTTCTTGAATGGAGAATTAGGAGAAGTATACATAGAACAACCATAAGGATTCCAATTATCAAATAAACTGGATATATCCTATAGATTGAAGGAGACATTATACATAGATTGAAGCAAGCTTCTAGAGCTTGGTATGCAAGGTTGGGAAGGTACTTGTTATATCAAGGATTCAATATAGGTACCATAGATAGCAATTTGTATTTTAGAATTGAAAAAAATCAAATCTTGATTGTGGTTGTGTATGTTGATGACATTATTTTTGGAGGAAATGAAGCTATGTGTAAGATTTTTTCAAAAGGGATGGGGAAAGAATTTGAAATGTCAATGTTTGGGGAGATGAATTTCTTCCTTGGCCTACAAATCAATCAGACAAATAGAGGTATTTTCATTTCACAATCAAAGTATGTCATAATCTAATTTAATCCTTATCTAGGTTTATTTATTTTCATTTTCATAAGGCTTCATCATTCATTATTGTTATTAATCTAGACTATTTAGATTAATATAGAATTTATCATTCTTTTCTAGATCAAATCAATTTCTCAAGGTTGCATAGCATAATCATTATTTTTTTGTATCCATGTGATAGGAATATTTGTTGTAAATGATTTCCAGGAGATGTGGGGTTCACCATCAACACCAAAAATATGTATGCATCCATTAAAGTAAATTTATTTGGACTCCAGTCTTGTCTCAAGTATTATGTCAATGCCTTCTACATGACAAGAACAAATACTGAATAAGCTTTTGTAAATAAAACATTCTCACCAGTAACCATTTAAGTGGAAAATGTTTTAAAATAATGTGAAAGAGCAACATTTAATTATACAAATAACCTCATTTTAATGAAATCAAGAAATTTATACTACTAATAAACCATTCCAAGTTCTAAAAAAATAGAGAAACTCAACGTTTATAGTTTCCTTTCCCTTGAAAAGCTTGTGGAAAAGATCATAAATTCAATATTATGGCTTTTTATATTTTTGTCTCTTGCGTAAGTTGTAAATCCAAAAAATTATTTGAGGTATTATAGTTTAATTTGTGAGAATAATGGTATGTTCTTTGATTATACTATCCATCAATGTTTAAATCTTCTAAAGGTACAATTGGATTAGGTTTGAATCATTGGTCACTTTAATGGAGTAAATCCCTTTGTTTGCAAGAAAAATTGAACCTAAAGGAACTAAGTAGGTTACTAAGTTAGTGTAATAACTATCTTTGATTACTACTATTTTTTTAAATACAGATTACTTTCTACTTATTAAGTACACAACACATTATTCATCTTGATAAATTGTATACTTCATGAAAAACAAATAAAATGATCAACTAATTAATTTATTGTATTTCCTTATTGACATTTGTCCACTTTAATTTAAGATACCAAGAATTTGTATAGTAAAATTTTATTATAATTTAGAAGCATTGGCTTACTGTATGGTCCCATGGAGGGGCTTGGGCTTCTATTTTCTTGGATCAAGTGGTCCCATGAAGCAAACAAATTTATGCTATAGGATTAATTGGAATCTTTTCCTAAAAAATAGCAGCCCCTACATTTTAAGACTGCAAATTTTAGTAGGTGAAATTGAGGTGGAGCTAGAAATTGCCCCTACAGCTTGGAATTTTTTTTCTGCCACTTATCTATCACTTAAAATTTTAAATTCCTAAAAAAAGTAAAACTGAGAGAATTTTTATTTATTTACTAATTTTTATCAAAGTACTCCAGTTCGTTCCTTAAACTTTGAAGTTCAAACTCTTAAGGTGAATTGCAGAATTAAATTCATAGGATCACCAGCTTTAAAATATTTTAAAAAAATCTCAACAGCGCCTACTGAATTTTTTTAGGAAGCCCCACTGAAACTTTTTAGAAAGCCCCCTCCATAAAACCTTACCCTTAGAAACCTTATAAACAATAGTAACAATATTATGCCACTACTTCCATTCATCCATTATATAGAATAAGCTCTCTATAAGATGATATATCCCCGATCCTAAAATTATTCCTCAGAATTCAGTCAATAGCTTCCAAGAAATTACAAGCTCTATAGTTTGTCCACATGACACTGATTACATTGTAACGACGAAGCGTATACTTATCAGTCAAGAAGGAAAAAGTAATTTCCATGGAGAAACTGCTGCAGCATATGGAATGGAATTACAAATAAATCTATAAACTAGTTTAAAGAACTTGAGGAATATCTCTGGTTAAAAATATATTAGAAATGATTTGATATGTCTTCTGAGTAAAGTGGACGGAATCAAAGAAGAGATATTTGGAAGCATCACGACATGTAAATGGACTAAATTCGTTGCACAGGACGCCAGATTCTATGGTGCCCGTCCCACAGCAACCCCTTGCAATCACCTCGAAATCTGACGGGTAATATAGCATTACAAGATTAGACATAATTCTAGCTGTATATTAATATAGTAAAGCATCTATGCATAATGACATCTGTATTGTTATCAATCGTGGGAATATAAATTACCATATTTGCTAGGATTTGCAATGAAATCGGAAATCAGATTGTTATAATCGAGAGAAGCGATTTGAAGCCTAGGCAAAGCGGGTTGGAGTCCATCAATCATGGCATTTACTCCTGAATTGAATCCAGATGCAGCCTGGTTTATCTCTTCGTCACATGCTTCTCTGTTCAAAAAGCTTCCAAGCGTTCTCTCTAGCGGTAGACATCCCAATGGTGGAACATTAATCAAAGCAATTCTAGTGGCACCCAGATTGTATAACTCCTGCAAAATTCAGCTTCAGAATTCACTACAATTACGCTTGCAAACTACTAAATTCGAAGAGTAGAGACAAGTAATAACCATGCCTTGATATAAACTGTGTACGTATTCAAGAGGAAATCTGTGTACTCTTGAACGGTGAATTGAAGTCGACGAGTTGGGAGTGCGAAGTAATTGACAATGAAGTCATTGGTGCCTATCGAAATGAAAAATATTGCCTTTCTGATTATGGTCTTCGCCTGGTCCTCTCCCACCAATCCTGCTATTCTCTTTCTATACTCTTTAAAGTACTCAATTTGTCTCCAAACTGGTATCACATTCTGCATTCATGTATACAAATCCAGCTAATGAAAATGTAGTAGGACGTAAACAGGAAAAAGCTGACAACATACATTGTACTACAAAGGTATTAAGGTCCTGTAAAACATTATAATATGTAATGGTTGCCTACAGTTATTTGGGCAGTGAGATTGTCTAAGCCTGTGCCAGAAGATGAAAAACAGACACCAGTTAGCAAGTCTTGGGCGTTGAGGTTTGGGGCCAAATAAGGGGGCAACAATTCCTTGACTCCAAGTCCTTCAACTGTAATGAAATGTTAGAATTATAAAAATCATGAAATTTGAAAATGGGTGAAAATAAATGAAGCCAAATGAAAAAAACCCAAATTTACTTAACAAACAGCAATAATTCTGACAAACGAAGTTAGAATTTTAAACTCTTGCAAGACCAAATTGCTTCTGTTATCAGAGGCAATATATAGTCTACATTTTTTAGCTAAGACTGACAGCAAATTTTACAGTGTAACAAAATAGACTATCTAAGGAAAACATGCAATATAAAATTCACATTTATGATCTTTCAGATTTATTGGTATTGATGTCATCTATATGTTACCAAAGTAGTCAGACATGAGCTTTCCATTGGAGAACCTTCCTGTGGGAATGTGATATATGAAATCTCTTCCATAAGGAGGAAAATCAGCAGTTATTGTCGTACTAATAAAATCATTATTCCCTGTATCTAAATAGGAGTCCCCAAACGCAAAAACAGCAGGCACTTTCTGTCCTCCGACAAACAAAATGTTGTCACATTTCTGAGCTATTATGATAATGAAACTGAAAAATACAGGGTATAAAATAACAGATTCTGCCCTTGATTTCATTATCACTAAATTTAATTCAACTCCTTTCAAGGTAAACTATCAACAATGGAATGCATGAAAGATAAGTTTACCCCTCACATGGCTTCGTTTTGTATACTTTTTCATTCACCAAACTCGAGTGGAGCAAATTAATATGAAGTGGGTGACAAATTTAAGTGGACGTTGACACACAACAAACTTGGGTGAAGAATTATCTCGACCGATATAGAGTAGATACCGACAGACTCTCTACCAATAGAAAGATCACACGTTGAGTCCTTTACTTACCTCTTCATTCGTCAAATTTAAGAACTTGAACAACACTAAAGAATACTGTCGCACACAGTCTCAAAAGTCCTTTCCCCATTATTTTATATAATCTGATGTTCTTTATATAACTTTATAATTTATAATTATGAAATCATGATTTATTTTAAATTTTAAAAATAAATATAAAGTGGTGCTAAAGAGTGATATTTACTTTTCAATTTGAAATTTTAATATATTTTGATATTTGAATAGTTTTTTGAATTTGCTTTTTTTTTTTATAGAATTGAAGTATATCATCGTATTTAAATTAAATATATTGATGATTAGATTTTAATGATTGTATTGTATGCTCATAAAATGTTATTTCTTGATAACAAAATGATGATGATAGGGAATTTAAAAACTTTAGCTTTCATGCATGTTTAAAATGAGAATTTAGAAATAGAGAAATTTAATCTTAAAAGTAAAAATGAGTACAAATTGCATTGTCAAAGTAAGTATTTTAATACTATTTTGTAATGGTTTTGTATACATGTTTGCAATTGAGCGAGTATTCATTTACTTATGCACGGTAAGCTTTTAATGAATATTTGTTTTAAATAGAATAATGAGTTTTAGGATATGAATAACGTGTCTTATTCTAATGTTGTCAACATCTTGAAGTATGAAATGATGTGTACTAGAGATTTCTTGACAAGTTTATGCCTAATCTACATAGAAAACATTGGACTTGTGTTAAGAGGGTATTTAAATAACTCCAAGGAAATTTTTATTATCTTATGTTATCATGATTGCAATTATGTGGACAAGATAATGGACATACATGTCTTTGTCAATGTAGATTGGGTCAGTGACATGGATAGTTGAAGGATGATTAGTGGTTATTTGTTTTCTTTATTTGATGTTGTTGTTAGTTGGGTGAATATGAGATAGCAATGTTGCAATTATGTGCAATTGGTTTTGTCTTTGATGTCAACAAGCTTTGGTGTTGTCATTGGTGCCAATTGTATGATAAAGAGTTTGTTGCAAGGATGTGCAGTTGGTGTTGAGTTTGTATTGTCCATAATTATACTTTGATTAGTTACATTATATTGTCATTAGTAAGCTACTGGTGTCAACCTCTAGTGTTTCTTTGATAAGATTTTTTCTATAAATGTATGGTTGAGTTGTTATGTTGCAGTTGGATTGGTGGTGATGATGCAGTACTAAAGATGTTAATGATATGTTTCTAGTGCTTGGTTTCCAAGTGCTCTTGAGAAAATTGAATAAAAGAGAAAACAGTGTGTTGCAATGTGTTTTGTGTTGTAATGTGTTATGGTTTGGCTCCACATTTCTTCTAGCTTGAAGATTTGCTTGTGTAGTTTGGATATGTTGATTAGTGGTGTTCAAAGGTGTTGCATTCAGAATTTGGTGTGTTGGATCTTTGTGCAGAGGAAGGTGTGTTAACCAGTGTGTAAACTATATGTTGTAGAGTTGTCTAGGAGAAATGTTCTTGCTCTACATTTCTCCACATAGTGGTTTCATGTCTTATAGATATGAAAGGGTTTTGATAGTTTGTGTATCTTTTTTCAAATGAAATTGTTCGTGGTATGGTGCTTTGCAAGTTGGTTTCTTAAGTTACAGTGAATGGCAAAGTTATTTGAGTGTATTTGGTGTGTAAATTCTTCAAGTGAAAGTTGTTGTGAAGGAACTTGTTGGATTTCAAGGAATTTGTGGAATATTCTAGATCATGTTTTGTGGTGTTTGTGAGTCATGTTTGGATTTAAGGAAGCATTTACTTAAGTGTTAATGTTGTTAACACAGGTTCAACTGACATTGGGTGTTTACACTTCTTGCAAAGTTATTTTGATGGTTGTAGAAGTGTGTTGTGGCATGTATGAGTGGATTTAGGTCCTAGCCAAGCTGTCTTGTGGTCCACCTTCATTTCTTTCCACTACAGGAATATTTTGGTGCAAACCTAATTTGAATTTGCATGGTTGAGGTGTATGGACAACCTTAGAGAATGTTTTCAAGGTTGAAGATGATATAAATATGAGCTGGGTTTTTGAGGGCTGATAAGATGGATTAGTATGATGTGAATGATGAGAATTTTAGAGTTGTAGGGTGAAAATTTGAGAAGTGCAGTGTGAGATTTCATGTGTTAGATTACTTAATGCGGTGAGCAAAAGGTGTCTATAATTATTTAGAAAGACTATGAAGGTGTTGGTGACATTGTGGTGGAATTTTCTATTGCTTTGAGATGAGTTTTTCATTGTAACATTCTTCTCTATCTTCTCTTCTATTATGGTAGTGAGCCCTTTGATAATGAGCCTTATTGTATTTTATGTTGATATTAATTTATATTATGAATTAATTCTCACCATGGTATTTCCCATCTTTTATTTTCCACATAAATCTGGTGTTTCTTTGTGTATGGTGTTGATTTGGTTCTATTTATATTATTTATTTTCATGACAAGTCACTTTAATAGATTAAGGGTTAATTAGATTAATGTAGATTTAGTTTTTTGTGAGGGTTTTAATTTTGTAAGGTACAATTGATTCATCGCCCCTCTCATTTGTCTTATGTATTCAACAATTGCTATTAGAGAAAGGTTCCTGTGAAGAAAATTTAATCACTTGAGGTATATCTAGGATGGTGCAAAAGAAAGATGTTCCTTTATTTGATGGATCGGATTATTAAGTTTGGAAGACAAGGATGAAAGGTTTTTTGGTTTCTCTTAGATTTGAGATCTAGAGGTATGTTGATAGAGGATATTTTATTCTTGAAAATGGTCCAAGCACTAATGATGAGATCAGGGCCTATAAAAATAATGGTAAAGAAAGGTATGCTCTCTTAAGTGGTCTTGCTAAGTTTGAATTGGTGAAAGTTATGAATCTGAAAAACTACTAGATAAATTTGGGTAAAGTTAGAAAGCATTTATGAAGGAGACGATAAGATCAAGCAAGTTGAGATACATAATTTGAAGATCATGTTTGAGACCTTGTGAATGTCTAAGGATGAAAACATCACAAGCTACTTGCAGAAGGTGGATGAATTTTTCAATGGTATCAAACATCTTGATGGAGAATGAAAAGAAAAAGAAGTGTTAGAGAAGGTATATATAAATCTTCCTAAAGCTTATATCCATAAGTTTTTTGTTACTAAATAATTACAAAATTTGAATCAATATAACAATGATGAGTTGTATGGTTCTTTAACTTCTTTTGAAATAAGATAATTTGGTACAAGTAGTGTAAAATTTGAGACTTCTTTCAAGACTGGGAAATTAGAGAAGACTATTGAATCAAATCAGGAGGATCTTGATGACGTGGAAGCTAACTTTGTGAGAAGAATAAAAAAATGGTATTGGAAAGTAGAGTGGTAATTTTTCTTTCAAATGTTTTAGTTGTAGAAAGATAGGTCATTATGCTTCTAGATGTCCAAAGAGAGCTTTGAATAACAAACATAGGGACAACAAAGGTAAGATGATAAAGAAAAGTTATTATGCTAGAGAATATGCAAGTATATCTGATGATCAATCTAATTCTAGAGATGACGAGGATAGTGAATACTTGTTCATGGATTTAAAAGATAAAACTAATTTTGCTAAATCTTAGAGATGTGTTAAGGAAAGGGCTCTAGAAGCATGTACTAAAATTGAAGGTACTTTGGTGTCTTCTTTTCATGCTAGATAGGAGAAGATCTATCGGATCATTGATAGTGGATGCTCTAATGATATTATTGGTGACAAGAGTAAGTTTTTTAAACTTGAAAAAGATGAAGGAGGGATAGTTAGGTTTTATGATGATACATCTGCTATGATATATGGAAAAGGTTCAATTAGTGTTGATGGAAAGAATAACATTGATGATGTTCTTTATGTTAAGGTTTATGACACAACCTTTTGAGTGTTGGAAAAATGTATAGCAAATGATACAATCTTATGTTTTAGGAGGATGGTTGTGGGGTCAGAAAAGGCTTTGAAACCATGATTGATACTAGAAGAAGGATAAAAGAAAAAATTTCTATTATCTCAAAGGTGCTTATGGTTATTGTTTCATGACCTAGATCAATGAGAGTTGTTTATGGCATAAAAGAATGTGTCACATCAATTTTATAACCTAGAGATAATAAGTTTACTTCAAGCCATGAGATATCTTGCAAAGATTACAAAGCTATCAATATTGTTCGTAAGGAATGTCAAATTGGAAAGAATGTAAGAAGAAGTTTCAAAGTCAAAGAACAATCTTCTACAAGACTATTGGAATTGATGCATATAGATCTTTGTGGTCCTACCAGAGTAAGAAGTCTTCAAGGTGACATGTATTTCATGCTATTGATTGATTTTTATTCTAGAATGACATGATTTACTTTACTCAAAGAAAAACCAAAAGCCCTAGATAAATTTACAGCATTGAAAGTTATGGTTGAGAATAAAATGGATATGAAAATCAAATTTTTGAGATTTTAGAAAGGTGGACATTCCACCTCCAATGAGTTCAATATCTTTTGTTAGAATCATGGAATAAAGAGGCACTTAAATCGACCCCAAGACTCCTTGACAAAAGGGAGTGGTTGAAAGAAAGAATAGGACTGTTCAAGAAGTTGCAAGAACAATTATGAATTAAATAAATATACTAAAAGTCTATTGGAGAGAAGCAATTCATACTACTATTTATATACTTAATAGAGTGCAAGCAAGAGAAAAAAACACAAAGAGTCCTTATGAGCTATGTTATGGAAGGATTCTTACTGACAAATACTTCAGAGTGTTTGAATGAAAATGCTATATCAAAAGGGATGAAGAAATATTAGGAAAGTTTGATGCAAGGTCTTATGAAGGTATCTTCCTTGGATATTCTACTAAAAACAAAGCTTACCGGCACTACAACAAGATGCTAGGAAAAATTATTGAGAGTGCAAGTGTCAAGATTGATAAAGAAAATTGAATCGCTTGAGGTATATCTAGGAAGGTGCACAAGAAATATGTTCCTTTATTTGATGGATCAAATTATTCATTCTAGAACACAAGGATGAAAGGATTTTTGGTTTCTCTTAGATTTGAGATTTGGAGGTCTATTGAGAGAGGATATACTATTCTTGTAAATGGTCCAAGCACTGATGATGAGATCAAGGCCTATGAAAATAATGGTAAAGAAATGTATGCTCTCTTAAGTGTTCTTGCTAAGTTTGAATTGGTGAAAGTTATGAATTTGAAAACTACTAGATAAATTTGGGTAAAATTAGTAAGAATTTTTGAAGGAAATGATAAGATCAAGCAAGCTAAGATACAAAATTTGAAGATCATGTTTGATACCATATGAATGTGTAAGGATGAAAAAATCACAAGCTACTTGTAGAAAGGTGGATGAATTTTTCACTGGTATCAGAGGTCTTGATGGAGAACTAAAATAAAAATAAGTGGTAAAGAAGACCTACATAGAAATATTCCTAAAGCTTATATCCATAAAAAAATTTACTATTGAAGAATTCACAAATTTGAATCATTATAAAAAATATTAGTTGTATGGCTCTTTAACTTCTTTTGAAATAAGATAATTTGGTACAAGTAGTACAAAATTTCAGACTTCTTTTAAGACTTGCAAATTAGAGAAGACTATGGAATCAAATTAGGAGGATCTTGATGATCTAGAAGGTAACTTTATGAGAAGAATAAAGAAGGGTATTGGGAAATAAAATGGTAAGTTTTATTTCAAATGTTTTAGTTGTGGAAAGATAGTCCATTATGCTTTCAGATGTCCAAATAGATCTTTGAATAATAAACATAGGGAGAAAAAAGGTAAGATGATTAAAAAAAGTTATTATGTTAGAGAATATGCAAGTATATCTGATGATCAATCTAATTCTAGAGTTGATGAGGATAATGAATACTTGTTCATTGATTTAAAAGAGGAAAACAATTTTGTTAAATCTGAGAGATGTGTGAAGGAAAGGGATCTAGAAGCAACTACTAAAATTGAAGGCACTTTGGTGTTTTCTTTTCATGCTAGACAAGAGAAGAACTATTGGATCATTGATAGTGGATGTTCTAATCATATGATTAGT
Organism: Sequoiadendron giganteum; assembly: GCA_007115665.2. Lineage (NCBI taxonomy): Eukaryota > Viridiplantae > Streptophyta > Pinopsida > Cupressales > Cupressaceae > Sequoiadendron > Sequoiadendron giganteum. The sequence goes on from CM021106.1 coordinate 611,132,055, forward strand.
GACAAGAGTAAGTTTTTTAAAATTTAAAAATATGAAGCAGGGATAGTTAGGTTTTATGATGATACATCTACTATGATATGTGGAAAAGATTCAATCAGTTTTGATGGGAAGAATAACACTGATGATGTTTTATATGTTAAGGGTTTAAGACATAACCTTTTGAGTGTTTGAAAAACGTGTAGCATGGGATACAATCCTATGTTTTAGGATGATGGTTGTGGGATTAGAAAAGGATTTGAAACCATGATTGATGCTAGAAGGATAAATGGAAATTTCTATCAGCTCAAAGGTGCTTATGGTAATTGCTTCATGACTTAGATCAATGAGAGTTGTGTATGGCATAAAAGAATATGCCACATCAATTTTGATAGCCTAGTGAGAATAAGTTTAGTTCAAGCTGTGAGAGATCTTCCAAAGATTACAAATCCTATCAATACTATTCGTAAGGAATGTCAAGCTTGAAAATAAGCAAGAAGAAATTTCAAAGTCAAAGAACAATATTCTACAGGACTATTGGAATTGGTGCATAGAGATCTTTGCGATCCTAGCAAAGTAAGATGTCTTCAAGGTGACAAGTATTTCATGCTATTTATTGATTTTTATTCTAAAATGACATGATTTACTTTACTCAAAGAAAAATCAAAAACCTTAGATAAATTTAAAGCATCGAAAGTTATGGTTGAGAATAAAATGGATATGATAATAAAAGTTTTGAGATTTGACAAAGGTAGAGATTTCAACTCTAATGAGTTCAATATCTTTTGTGAGAATCATGGAAGAAAGAGGCACTTAAATCTACCCCGAGACTCCTCGACAAAAGGGAGTGGTTGAAAGAAAGAATAGGATTATTCAAGAAATTGCAAGAACAATTATGAAAGAATAAAATCTACTGAAAGTCTATTGGAGAGAAGAAATTAATACTACTATTTATATACTTAATAGAGTGCAAGAAAGAGAAAAAAATACAAAGAATCCTTATGAGCTATGGTATGGAAGGATTCTTATTGTCAAATACTTTAGAGTGTTTGAATGAAAATGCTATATCAAAAGAGATGAAGAAATCTTAGGAAATTTTGATGCAAGGTTTGATGAAGGTATCTTCCTTGGATATTCTACTAAAAGAAAAGCCTATCAGTGCTACAAAAAGATGCTAGAAAATGTTGTTGAGAGTGCAAGTGTCAAAATTGATTAGGACCAACAAAAGAATTTAGTGATAATAAATGAATATTGAAATAAGATGCATCTACTTGTAGAAAAGAAAAAAAAGCTAAGGAAAAAGAAGTGTAGATTGAAGATGAAGAAGCTTCGAAAAGGATTCATAAAACTTCTAAGTATGTGCAAAATAATCATTCTAAAGAACAAATCATTGGTGAGAAGAGAAAAAGAGTATCGACAAGAAGGAAAGATGTTGAAGAACAGGTAAATTTGTGTTTACTTTTTGAAGTTGAACCCAAAATAGTGATTGAAGCATGCAAGGATGAGTATTGAATCAAGGCTATGGAAGAAGAATTAATGCAAATTAAAAATAATTAGATTTGGGAACTTGTCCCAAGATCAACAAACAAGAATGTAATTGGAACTAAGTGGGTATTTAGGAAGAAATTAAACGTAGGTGGAGAAGTGGTAAGGAATAAGGTAAGGGTTGTATGTAAAGGTTACTCACAAGTAGAAGGAATAGACTTTGAGGAGACATTTTCTCTGGTGGAAAGAATGGAAGCTACCAAGATTTTTTTGACTTTTGTAGCACATAATGATTTCAAATATTGTCAAATGGATGTGAAGTCTCCTTTCTTGAATGGTGAATTGAAAGAATAAGTATACATAGAACAACCAAAAGGATTGAAGAAGGAATTATATGGATTGAAGAAAACTCCCAGAGCTTGGTATGCAAGGTTGGAAAGGTACTTATTATAGAAAGGATTCAATAAAGGTATCGCAAATAGCAATCTCTGCTTCAATGTTGAAAAATATCAAATCTTGATTGTGGTTGTGTATATTTATGACATTATTTTTGGAGGAAATGAAGCTATGTGTAAGAATTTTGCAAAATAGATGTAGAAAGAATTTGAAATGTCAATTTTTAGTGAGATTAATTTCTTCCTTGGGCTACAAATCAATCAGAAAAGTAAAGGTATTTTTATTTCAGAATCAAAGTATGTCATAATCTAGTTATATCCTTATCTAGGGTTTTTTTTCCCATTTTCATAATGCTTCATCTTTCATTATTGTTATTAATCTATATTATTTATATTAATATATAATTTCTCATTCTTTTCTGGATCAAATCAATTTCTCAAGGTTGCATAGCATAATCAATATTTTTTGGAGGTGATTTCTAGGAAATGTGAGGTTCGCCATCAACACCAAAAAGAGGTATGCATCCATTAAAGTATTTTTTTTTGGACCCCAATCTCGTGTCAAGTATTATGTCAACTCTTTCTATATGACAAGAACAAATCCTCAATAATCTTTTGTAAACAAAATATTCTCAATAATCTTTAAAAATAATTTGAAAGAGAAACATTTAATTATAAAAATAACATCATTTTAATAAAATCATCAAATTTATAAGTTACTAATAAATGCTTCCAAGTTCTAAAAAATAGAGAAACTCAATCTTTATAGTTTCCTTTTCCTTGAAAACCTTGTGGAAAAGCCTATAAATTCAATATTATGGGTTTTTATTTTATTTTATCTTTTGTAAGTTGTAATTTCAAAAAATTATTTGAGGTATTATAGTCTAATTTGTGAGTGTAATGGTATGTTCTTTGATTATACTATCCATCAATGTTTATATATTCTAAAGTTACAATTGGATTAGGTTTGACTCTTCAGTCACTTTAATGGAGCAAATCCCTCCACTTGTAAGAAAAAATGAATCTAAAGGAACTAAGTAGGATACTAAGTTAGTGTAATAACTATCTTTGATTACTAGTTTTTTTTAAATACACATTAGTTTTTAATTATTAAGTATACAACACATTATTCATCTTGATAAATTGTATACTTCATAAAAAAAATGATCAACTAATTAATTTATTTTATTTCCTTATTGATATTTATCTACTTTAAACTAAGATACAAAGTATTTGTATTGTAAAATTTTATTATAAAGCATTGGGTTCAAAACCTTATAAACAATGGTAGCAATATTATTGCACTACTTGCATTCATACAATAAATAGAATAAGCTCTTTATATGATGATACATCCCCGATCCTAAACTTATTGCTCATGAAAAATTCACCCCCAACAATTCATTGCCATGGATAATTCATCACATTAATTTTTATGAATTATTGATGGCAAATTTTCCTAGAGCCTAATATTCATTTTGATAAATTGTGTACTTCATGAAAAACAAATAAAATCATCAACTAATTAATTCATTCTATTTTCTTATTGACATTTATGCACTTTAAACTAAGATACCAAATATTTATTTTGTAAATTTTTATTATAATTTAGAAATGTGGAGTTAAAACCCTACCAAACAATGGCAACAACATTATGCCACTACTTGCATTCATACATTATATAGAATAAGCTCTCTATATCATGATATATCCCCGGTCCTAAACTTATTCCTCAGAATGTACAGCTTCCAAGAAATTACAAGCTCTATAGTTTGTCCACGACATTGATTAAAGAACTGGAGGAACATCTCTGGTTAAAAATATATTAGAAATGATTTGATATGCCTTCTGAGTAAAGTGGACGGAATCAAAGAAGAGATATTTGGAAGCATCACGACATGTAAATGGACTAAATTCGTTGCACAGGACGCCAGATTCTATGGTGCCCGTCCCACAGCAACCCCTTGCAATCACCTCGAAACCTGGCAGGTAATATAAAATTACAAGATTCTATAGACATGATTCTAGCTATATATTAATATAGTAAAGCATCTATGCATAATGACATCTGTATTGTTATCAATCGTGGGAATATAAATTACCATATTTGCTAGGATTTGCAATGAAATCGGAAATCAGATTGTTATAATCGAGAGAAGCGATTTGAAGCCTAGGCAAAGCGGGTTTGAGTCCATCAATCATGGCATTTACTCCTGAATTGAATCCAGATGCAGCCTGGTTTATCTCTTCGTCACATGCTTCTCTGTTCAAAAAGCTTCCAAGCGTTCTCTCTAGCGGTAGACATCCCAATGGTGGAACATTAATCAAAGCAATTCTAGTGGCACCCAGATTGTATAACTCCTGCAAAATTCAGATTCAGAATTCACTACAATTACGCTTGCAAACTACTAAATTCCAAGAGTAGAGACAAGTTATAACCATGCCTTGATATAAACTGTGTATGTATTCAAGAGGAAATCTGTATACTCTTGAACGGTGAATTGAAGTCGACGAGTTGGGAGTGCGAAGTAGTTGACAATGAAGTCATTGGTGCCTATCGAAAAGAAAAATATTGCCTTTCTGATTATGGTCTTCGCCTGTTCCTCTCCCACCAATCCTGCTATTCTCTTTCTATACTCTTTAAAGTACTCAATTTGTTCCGGAAATGGTATCACATTCTGCATTAATGTATACAAATCAAGATTATGAAAATGTAGTAGGACGTAAACAGGGAAAAGCTGACGAGATACAATGTACTACAAAGGTATTAAGGGCCTGTAAAACATTATAATATGTAATGGCTGCCTACACTTATTTGGGCAGTGAGATTGTCTAAGCCTGAGCCAGAAGATGCAAAACAGACTCCAGTTAGCAAGTCTTGGGCATTGAGGTTTGGGGCCAAATAAGGGGGCAACAATTCCTTGACTCCAAGTCCTTCAACTGTAATGAAATGTTAGAATTATAAATATCATGAAATTTGTAAATGGGTGAAAATAAAACAAGCCAATCTAAATAACCAACGATCTTCCGATTAATAATACCAAATTTACTTAACAAACAGCAATAATTCTGACAGGCCAAGTTAGAATTTTAAACTCTTGCAAGACCAAATTGTTTCTGTTATCAGAGGCAATATATAATCTACACTTATGAGCTAAGACTGACAGCAAATTTTACAGTGTAACAAAATAGAATATCTTAGGAAAACATGCAATATAAAATCCACATTTATGATCTTTCATATTTACTGGCAAGCTTTAAGAAAAAATCCAGTTATGGCATCTATATGTTACCAAAGTAGTCAGACATGAGCTTTCCATTGGAGAACCTTCCTGTGGGAATGTGATCTATGAAATCTTTTCCATAAGGAGGAAAATCAGCTGTTGATATCGTACTAATAAAATCATTATTCCCTGTATCTAAATAGGAGTCCCCAAACGCAAAAACAGCAGGCACTTTCTGTCCTCCGACAAACAAAATGTTGTCACATTTCTGAGCTATTATGATAACGAAACTGAAAAATACAGGGTGTAAAACAAGAGATTCTGCCCTTGATTTCATTATCACTAAATATGTGACCTATAAATTTAATTCAGCCCCTTTCAAGGTATTCTATCAACAATGGAATGCATGAAAGATAAGTTTACCCCTCACAAGGCTTCGTCTTGTATGTATACCAAACTTGAGTGGAGCAAATTAATATGAAGTTGGTGACAAATTATTTAAATGGACGTTGACACACATCTAATTTCGGCGAATAATTATCTTGACCGTTACAGATTGGGTACCGACAGCCTCTACCAATAGAAAGATCACACGTTGAGTCCTTCACGTACCTCCTCATTCCTCAAATTTTAGAACATAAACAAGACTAAAAGAATACTATTGCTCACAGTCTCAAAAGTCTTTTTTCCCATCATTTTATATGTTCTTATGTTTTTTATATAACTTTATAATTTATAATTATAGAAACATAATTTATTTTAAATTTTAAAAAATAAATATAAGTTGGTTCTATAGTGTGATATTTACTCTTCAATCTGATTTTTTAAAATAATTTTTATATTTGAAAAGTTTATTGATTTTTTTTATAGAAATGAAGTATATCATCTTGTTTAAATTAAATAAACTGATGATTATATTTTAATGATTGCACTATATGTTCATAAAATGTTATTTCTTGATAACAACATAATGATGATTAGAGATTTTAAAAACTTTAACTCTCTTGTATGTTTAAAATGAAGGTTTATGAATAGGAAAAATTAATCTTTAATGTAAAAATGAGTACAAATTGCATTGTCAAAGTAATTATTTTGATACTATTTTGTAATGGTTTTCTATACATGTTTGGAACTGAGTGAGTATTCCTTTATTTATATAGGCACTAAGCTTTCAAAGAATATTTGTTTTAAATAGAATAATGTGTCTTATTCGATTGTTGTCAATATCTTGATGTATGAAATGATGTGTACTAGAGATTTCTTGACAAGTTTATGTCTAATCTTCATAGAACACATTGGACTTGTGTTAAGAGGGTATTTAAATAATTCCAAGAAACTTTTGATTATTTCTTATGTTATCATGATTGTAATGATGTGGACAAGATAATGGATAATACATGACTTTGTTGATGTAGATTGAGTAGTTGACATGGATAGTTGAAGGCCCATTAGTGGTTATTTGTTTTCTTTATTTGATGGTTTTGTTAGTTGGATGAATAAGAGATATTGTATATGGTTTCTTTTTCTATTGTCAAAGAAAAGTATATTGTTTCTACACATGTTTTTAAGAGACAATTTAAATGCAATGATTGTGTCTAAGATTTGGTTTTCATTGCAAAGTGGTTCAAATTAAATGCCACATTGAGAGTGCTATTTATTTGGCCAAGAATCCAAGTATCATTCTCATCTATTGGTTTTTAGTATCACTTTGTTTGAGAGATGGTGGAGAGTGGTAAGGTCGTGATTGAGAAGTTTGACACTCGAGATTATGTTGAAGATTCACTTGTGAAATTAATGAGCAGTAATAGCTTCTTTTGGTGTAGGGAGGTCATGGTCCTTGTATCTTGTAGTTGATTCATTTCATGCTTACTTATGGTATTGCAATGTTTAACATCAAGTGGGAGAATGTTAGGATAGTGTGATATTAAATTGCAATCCTAATGTTTAATGTAAGGTCTCAAACTTCCTTAGAATAGGTATCTTGAATGTCCATGAGGAGTTGAAGGATATTATTCTATTATAATTATCTAGATTATGTGAGACACCATTGTAATGGAATTGAATAAGGGAGATTACAAAATGAAGTCAAACATACGAAGTTATGGAGAATATTTCTTAAGACAAGCAATGGTAATGTATTTAGTGAACTCGTGGAGTGCCTAGCATGTAGAAAGTGGGATACATAAGATGTGGTAGTGTGTAAAAGGATTTAATTGCTATTATGGAGAGCACTCTCATGTAGTTGGGTGTGACAATTTTTACCATGGTATTTTGAGACCACATTTAGTCCATGATATTGTTTTATGATCATTTTTGAACCTCTTAATGTCCATATTTTGAAGGTTTGGTATGGAAGAAGTATAGTTATTCTACAAATACTTTCATGTTATCATAATATCGTTAGATTCAAAAGGATTGTATGATTTTTATTGATATACTTATTTCTACTTGTTTAATACAAACTCAATATTTCTTTCATGATGATTTATTTTTTCACATATTTTGAATGTCACATATGTTTACTATTTTCGTAAGCGACCTCGTGCTCCAAACAATCTTTGAATTGCAATAGAAAATTAGGTCAACAGTTTTCAAGGTAAACTAACAATATTGAGGGCATCCAAGATTTAGCTTTCACGAGGTTTCCTTTCATGTACGTTGTCAAATTCATGGCGGAGTGGTTGACAAAACTAAGTGAATATAAATACTCCAAGTAACATTATCAAAATGTTGGTTCAAATATATATTTAATACTTAGGAAAACTATTCTATAACTTCTAGAAATATGACAGTAATGATATGTATGAAGGCTATGGACGTTGCCACAACTAAATTCGGTGAATTATAATTTTGAACGATACGAATTGGGTTCCGCCGAATAAGTGACATAACTCTCCTCCCTCACAGGGGAAGATAGAGTAGTTCTTAAATTGTATTAAATATTACAGTTCACGTTTACTCCTCCAACATCGATTTAGAAACATCATCATTCCAAAGATTTGTCTGGTCAAAATTTATTTTCCCATTATTTTATGGATTCGTACAATTTCGATATTTGAATTGTTTGTTGAGTAAGAAAATAAATATTTAACAATAAAGTGAAAAGCAAACATCAAATCAAATGACAAACACAACTAAAAAGTTGAATAGTTTGAGTCGTGATTGAAAATTGAGTTATGAACAGTTCACTTAAAAAGTGAATAGTAATATTATTTTCCTTGTGTGTATTTCTTAAGGTGTATAAATAAATCAAGGGGGGCGAAAGAGAGGGGGACAGGATGAGAGGGCACTAGAGTGGCAGGGTCAGGTGAAATCATAATAAAATAATAATAGTTATATGGAAAGCAAGCATAACCATGATGAAGTAAATATAAAGTGTGTGAAATTAGCAAAAGAATTAGAGTTACATACCTAAAACACTTTATCTTTTTGTAATCAATGTGTATTTTAAAATAGAAGATGAAAGATATCCTCACTTTTTGGGCCTCCAATGTGTAATTATGAATGCATATAGCCTACAAAAAAGACAATGAACTTGTGCCCCAAGCAAAAAGATCAAGTGAAAAACTTGAAGATAGATATAGTAGAAAATTTCATGTAACATGTAATAAGAGATAGAAGTGAAGATATTAACCAACAAAAAAATCACCATCAATAGGATCTATCTCAATATTCTCATAAGATATGCCACTATAACCCATGGCCTCTAAGAGACTACCCATTAGAATATCATATCTTTCATGTCATTTTCTTCTTCATAGTGATGTCATCGTTTGATATCTACATGTGTAGCCTCAACATATGGTGTGAGTTATTTAAATATCAATGCATTACTACTAACATGAATGGATTTCTCATCTTTCAACTCTATATGATTAGATTTAAAGTGTATCATCTGTTTGTCTAGATAATATCTTGAATTTAATATTTTACTGTAATGCATTAATCCATAGAATGTCTATATATATGCAATGATAAGGACAACAATATTTGAGCTTGTGAGATGTGAGTTTAGACAACCATTATCTTAACAAGAGACAAAAAAATATTGTGTTCCCATATAAATGTGGAGACTCTTTCAATCTCTTTGGTTTGGTTTGCTCATGATCATCCTCATTAGAATTAACAATAGATTCACCATTATTCCCCTCATTTTCCGAATTTCATAATCATCTAGTATCTCATGGGAATGATAATATATTCTATAAAAAAAGATATTTTTAAAAAGAATGCCCACACTTGCATACATTAGCAATAAATTTTGAAAATGAATTTTAAGGCTTGCAAACTATTTATATTTCTATATGTGAAAGTAAATTCTCAATAAATAAAATTTAAATATCATCACATGGTAATGTGAATGTCATCTTAGCAATCAAATATTTAAATACAAACATGCAATACTTAACAAGTCCATGTTCTTTTTGCTTGTATCTAGCATCAATTATCTTAAGCACTATTATATAGTGAATATTTTCGATAAAAGCATTAGCCAAATTCACAAAATAAGTGATAGAAGTATGTGGCAATGATTAAAACCATGTGAATGGATGACCACTCAAGCTTACTAGAAATAATATATAAAGGATATTATCCTCACAAAATAAGGGGAAAATGCAGTTTGATAAGATCATAATGAAGCAATGGATCACTTCTACCATTATCATTGTTAAAGCAAGTGGTACAAATCCACTTAGTTAATGATACTTTCCTATATCTATCACACACCAATGGATTATGCAATATATTTTTGCTATAATATTTGTCTTTAATCCTTTCTCATAATTATCAATATGAATATCAACCTATGGTCTAACCCACTCATGATGGATTTTGAATAATGTGAAAGACTATGCTCAATGTGCCCCATGTTCAAATTTTTATGTAAATAATTTATTTTAATAGCGGAGGAATATATATAATCAACTAACAAACCATTATCCTCACATATATCAAGTAAAAACTATAAGATATTATCATGTTATATATATTCTTCTTCCTATGTGTATAATTCATGAGAAATATTACTGTAGAAGAAGGTAATCCATAGGTACTCAATGATATGTGATGCCACTCTCAAATTTTGAAAATTTGAAGTGCCCATTTCAAAAAAATTACCTCTGCACTTTCAGAAGTGCACTTGAAGGATCAGTCTGAGTGACCTACTTTGGAGGGCCATAACTTGGTGCCAGTTGATTTTCAAGAAAAACCCATTTGCAGACATATTCAATTAATGCATTCAAACATGTGTGTCAATTTTTAGCATCACACGATGAGTTTTTATAGGTTTCGAAAAGAGCAGCTGGAGGTTTTTTGCTCTTTTCTACTGTTTGCAAACATTCAGTTTCGCGAACTAGCCTCCCATTTGAGCTTGCATTTTGCAATTGGTTGACCGTCATTCCAGAAATATTGTTTCTCTGCATTCTCCCCACCTAAATGATCTTGTGTGTCAATTTTCAGAGTCTCGTGATTTGTTTTGCTATTTTAACCAAATCGAAACCAAATGCAATTTCTCTTGTTTTTGCACTTGTACTTCAGAAACTTTTCTGAGAGGCCAACTTTGAGCGTTAATATCTTTTGATCAGTGATGGTTCAAGAAAATTCCTTTTGCACACATACTCAGTGTACCTAAGTGATCTACTATGTCCAGTAGCAGCCTCCCAGGAGTTGATTTGTTATTTTTTCAAATTGGCAATTGGGTGAGTTTTAATTGGTTCAGAGTAAATTTTACAGTTAATAACTTTTGCCTCATGATTCCTTTTTCCAAACCGTCTTTTGCATTGCATTATTTGGTCAAACTTCTACATACCTGTAAGTTATTGTAGCTTCAGGAGGTTGTTTGCCCAGTTTTCAGAGGCGATTCTAGGGCCAACTTGGCCAGTTTTTCTCATCTCTCAAATGTGCCCAAAAGCCAGTTTTAATGAAAACCCAATTCGTGTTTGCACTCGAGAAGCACTCAGAAGTTGCCCCAGATCATTTGAGCATAAAACTGTTTGAAAACAAAATATTTTCTTAGTCGGGCCCATAAAGGACCTAACATTGGTCACACAATTGGAGGATAGCTTGTTCCCTAAGTTGTTAGTAAGTTGGAGATGTGTAAAGAATGATGCATCTAAAGGGATGAAGAAAAAATTTTGGTTGTCTTTGAGACTCAATCTATTCCACGAAGGTCTCATTTGATTCAGTTCAAGGCGAAGTGACAAATGGTGAGGGCTTGAGTTCAGGGACTTCTTCCAAAGATTTGGAAACTCATTACATATTTGGTGAGAAGGCAATAGAGTTGTGTTAGGGAATTGCTCGCAATACTCTCATAATCAAAATATTCCCAACAAGTGCAAAAAGAGATGAAACTTGGGTTATGGGTTTGCAAATTTTACAAACATTGAAGGGGCAGACACCTTTGGAAGAGCATTTTGTGAACTCCACCTTTCCATGCAATGTGGATAAATGTGTTCTAGTTAATTTCTCACCACCGTATAAGTGGAATCCAATGCATGCCACCAATTGTTGTAGTGGGACATCTAATAGGGAAGCATAGTTTAAGAAATGATTTTGGATGTGCAACCAGTGAGATTTAAGTAGATAATGGTTATTAGTTCTTATGGGAGGATGTGTCTGGGTTTGTTTGATGGGTTGTTGAATCAAGCTATGAAAGGATCTTAGAACTATTAAGAAAATGTATCTTGTGACCAACATGCTCCGAGGAGACAAACTATTTAAATATTACAGAGGAAACTATTGGAAAGTGTGATAGGCTGTTGGAAAACATCTTTGTTCAACGCCATGTGAGGAGGGAACCAAGGAAAAATCCAATAACGTCTTGAAAGGGGCTTAAATGTCATTGTAAGGAAAAAATAGGCAACACAATGTGTGGAGTTTAGTAATGAAATTGGTGTCCGGATTATGCACAAAAGAATATGTTAAAAATGCGTTGAAAACTTTCAAGCAACTACAGTTGGCAAATATATTGCCATTACTCAGAGGCTCACAGATTTAGTGAAAAGATCTTAGAAAATTTCAAACAAATGAATAGGAAGAAAGCGCTTGAGACAGCCTTGAGAGGGGACGCGATGAACTAGAGGACATATACACTAAATGGTTTATTGAAAAGGCTCAAAACTTACATATCAATGTTTGCTGACATTGACCGAATAATGGAAGAAAATGAACTGCTTGACAAAACCCTCAACGAATGTGGGGAGGAGTATCACAGTGGAAAGAGGCCTGATATGAAGGAAATGGGGCACGTGATCATCCTTGGGAGGCCCTCAATCAACATGATCTCATGAAATGCCACTGCAGTATATGAACAAAATACATTTGTTGAAATTCTTCAGTAACTTTCAAGAAAATATAATTAGCAGGGCGCAACCTACAATGGAGTACATGCATCCATCAAAACACAGAGGATAAAAGTGCAAGAGGTGGGGCCGACCAACACTGGAAGGTAAAGTGATCAGAAGGTAAAGTGATCAGATTGTTTGAGGAACATATGTTGGTAGCTATCACACTGTTTGAAAAGAATCATTTCATATAGCAAATTTTACGGAGATGCAAGGGAATACCATCAACGAAGGAGAATGGAGGCTCGATGGTGATTTCATCGATAGGAGGAATGGCTGCCATGGGAAGAAAATACAACAAGAGCTGCAGAGCTCGTGAATGAACGACAAAAGAGGAATTAGAGAATTTTTTTGAGAGAAAACAAGGGAAAATAAAATCAACGAAGGAGATTCCAAGTGGACTCCAAGACGATCTAGACCATCCCCCATCAAGTTGTGATCCCAAAATACACACAGACTAATGATTGCGGGATAGTAGGGAAATGAGTGGTGGGCCCGAGTGAAGTTCAGGGTGTGGGTGAAATATTAAATGGGTTTTTTTTAATGGAAATGGACAATGATAAAATATTTCAAGTATGAACTATTTAATAAAGCACGAGGCACTATAAAGCACGAGGACAAATATTTCAAGTGGCATGTGAGATAATATGCATAAGGGAATTTTTAATTTAGAAGTATTTGATTTGCTAGGCAGAGATTTTAAAGCAAAGTGAAAAGTGTGAGGCATGGGAAATAATTTAAATGGTTGGTGAGTATAAAATGTGGGTAAACTATTTTACCCAAGTACAATGCAAATGCCCTCATAAAGATTTGCAAGCATTGTTGGGAGGAGCCCATATGAAATATGCATGGGTAAATGTTTAATATTCACTTTCTGATTAAAAATCATATGTAGACAAATATTTCATTGTTAAGTGAATATTTTAAATAAAGCATTTAAAACATTATATGCAACTAGGGCAAAGGGAATTATATTTGTTGGATGCAAAATGAACAGGAAGAAAGGGTTTTCACGGGAAAACTATTTTTCATGCAGCTGAGTGAATTTGATGGAATTTACTCACATGGACATTTTTTCTATTGCTGGGTAACTTGGTGGAAAGGTAGTTTTGGAGGCAGAATAAGTTTGTTGTAGAGAGAGGAGAGAGGCTTTGTAGATTTGTGGATCAACGAGAATGGAGCTGCCAGATGGCATTTTCAGATCTTCTTCTAGGTTGCTCTTGTTTTCTTCTATTCTCTTTATCTTCTCTTCTTCTCTCATTGTAAAAGAGTTAGCAAGTTAGAAGGTTTGTGGTTGAGTCTAGGTGAGGTTGCAGATAAAATTGTAAAGTTTGGTAGTTACTAGGAAAACAAAAATTAGGTTCTAAATAGTTTTATTATAGGTTTTCAATTCATGGAGATATAATGTTTTATAACAGTACTAGCATTTGAGTTAAAATGATAAATTTGAGCTTATGTCTCTCCTGTGTACAAGCATATTTGAATTTTGAATAAAGTGATCAAGGGTTATTTTGTTCATCTCAATGTTTTGGTGTGTGCAGTTCTTATTTTAGCTTTAATTCAATGAATTAATTAAAATTCTTAAATGAGATTGTGGGTTGAAATGTTTTGTACAAGGATCTGATAAGTAGTCTTGAGTTAGGGTTACATATTGGTGATATTGTAAGGCAATATTATCAAATATCTTATATGCTATGTGTTGAATATGTTATAAACCCTTAGGTATTTGTGAATTTTACTCTTCCAATGGAAGTAATGCACTGATCAAAGTTACATATGTTCTTTGTGATTCAGTATTTGTTTGTGTTCACCTGGAGCTTGCTACAAATTAAAAATTAATGAATATCTTTTACTTTGAAGTATTGTTGTGATTATCGCATGCTCCAAATGGTTGATATTATTGATGAACAACCAATTCTATTCAGTTTTATCCCATTATGTTGAGCTATTGAGTGATATTATCTGTTATTGTTAATGTTGTTTATAATTATGGTGTAGAGGTTATAAACACATTAAGGGATCACCCTCCTGGGTCTTGCAGATCCCAAAGTGTAGGAGGTCTTTAAAATCTTTGCTAGTTGGTCTAGGTCCTTCGAGCTACCCTTGATTGGAATTGGCAATTCCATAGGTAGATTAGAAGATCAACCTAGTTTCAGTTAAAAAATAAACCAACAAAATGTCGACTTTATTGGGGACATTGTTGAAGACCATTTTGCCTTATAGAGTCATGAGCTTGTCATGATAGGTTCAATCTCCTTGTCAAGTGAGTCAATTCTCATAAATTTTGCTAGAGAATATGTTGTAATTCATCTTTCAATGAAATTTCTGTCTAGATTTGTCCATATTTCATGATTATTTCATAATACCTCACAAATTGTGAGTGGTGACTCTGAGATCTATGCACCATTGTGAACTATTTGAGAAGAGTTGAGAAAGAACCGAAGGATTTGCAGTAGAGATGAAGCATATTTGAGCTCTTGTGGTGAAGTACCCTGACAAGTTTGAGGAATGAATCCATATGATGTCATATTGTTGGATAAGGAGGTGTTGCAGTGCTTATGCTGGTTCTTGAACACATTTGACCTATGAAGAAATTCCAATTGATCAAATTTTTGTCCTCTACAAAGAGGTGGCTACTCTACCAAAGAACCTAATGAAGAGGTGAATACAGTTCCAGATCTACAAATATTTCCAATCAGAAGAACAATTTACAGTTGTTGCAACAATTCTAGGTAGTTTTCACTCTTGGTTTTCAAGAAACTCTTGTATGAAAACCATATTTGAATATATTTTTTAAAAAATTTGGTTCCCTATTAGATGAATTTGCATTAAGAAAGGGAACAACAGTAGTATTTTTGTTCGTACTTCTAAAATGTAATGTGCAATATGATTTGAGAAGTATGTTTATTTTGAACTATGACTTTGAGAAAGCTTAAGGCATAAGTATTCAGTCAATATTTTAGAATCATGGTTGAATTTGTAAATGATGTAATTGATAATCATGTATGAAGTTGATAATGATTGAATTTGTATACAAGAGGGTTACCTTGTGAAATGGAAAGTAAAAGTATGCAAGGCAAACAAGTTGTCCCAAGTCCTCAAAGGGATTTTTCTATTGAAAGGTATATGCCATTTTTTTTTGTGGTATTAGAGGTTTCCCAAACCTAATCCCTAAAAATGTTAGGAAGTACTTTCCCAAATTCACAGGGCACGGTTCAAAATCAGCCTCTAAGCATCTACAAACATTCATGGATGTGATAGGGGATTATGAGGTGAATCATGAGGACATTGTTATGAAACTATTTGTTCAATACTTGAAGGATGATGCCAAAGATTGGTTTTCATATCTACCATCATGTTCTATAGCTTCATGGAATCAGTTTATCATAGTATTTGTTGAGTAGTTTGATGAAAGGGTAAATCCAAGTGTGGTGAGGAAAAAATTTATGCAGATCCATATAAGTGAAGATGAGTTGGTCCTTGTTTTTAATCTTTGATTTGCAAAGGCAATGAGAGAGATTTGAGAGTACATAAGGCCAAATGATTTTGAATGCTTGGTTGTGTATCTTGGTGCATTTGATAGTAAGCTGGGATTATTTTAAAGGGATAAAGAGTCTGCAACATTACTTCAGGCATATGAAACTGCCATGGACATTGAGAACAATTTGAAATACTCTATAATGAAAGGGTATCTAGCTGCAAGTGTTGATTATCCACACACACCTCATGCAAATAGAATTCAAAGATCAAATAATGGAAATGATTGCCAAGATGACAATGCTTTTGTTGTTATGATTTCTTCATCATCAAAGTATGGAGATCATAATGAGCTTCAAGTTGAACATTAAAAAAATTTGAGCACTGTTGATCAAATGTCTTTTGTAGAAAAATTTTATGAAATGAAGAGACAAGAGGGAGAATCATCATATAAGTTGGTTTTGATATTTTTGGATGCTTTGATAGAAGTTCCCAAAGATTTTAGACCTGAGGGTTCTGTGTGCATTGATTTATTTTGTAATATTTATGACTATGGGCTGAGTACTTTGCCAAAGGAAATGAAGCCCCATAGCTTTGATTAAGTACCTGATTGGATAAGGAGTGTAGAATTAGCCAGGTGTGGTCATGCACAAAATGCAGATTCTCAAAATGTAAACAACAACTGTCCTCTTGAAATAAATCATACAACAATGCAAATAAGTGAAAAGAGTATGTTACAGGATGAACATTGTAATCAGATCACAATCAGTACATGTGCAAATGCTTGCAACAGTGAGGAAGATGATGACACATGAGATGATAACAGAGTAGATATGCAAGAATGTTTATCTTGTGATATCTTAGATAATGGAGATGAAAATGAGATACAAAGTGCTAATTCATGTCATGTTGTGACTAGTGATTACAAGGCATGTATTTCTGATATTTCATTAGAAAATAGTGACTATGACTCTGAAAGTGCAGCCTCAAGTATTCATTCTGAATATTTTGAACATGGTTTGTGCAATGATGATTTTTCTTGTGATGAAAATCATGATGAGGTTGATAGTTCTAATTGCTTCTCTAAAAATTTTGATCACTTTTCTGAGGATGATATAGAAGCATATTCCTCACTTGAAGAATGCAATTGTATAGATGTTCATGAAGTCACTTGTCCACAAGTAAAGGAACAAAGAACATGTGATGAATATACCAAATGTAATTTGGGTTCACAATGAATAGAGCATGTTCATTGTGAGAGTGATGCAGAGTTTGAAGACAAAAATGTGTGTGATCAATGGGTGATCCCACAAAACTGGTTTACAATTTTTAGGAGGAACTGATTTTTGCTAAAATCACATATTTTTAGAAAATATAATGACTTAAGCCTTTAAAAGTTCCATTTTAAGGATTCCAATTGAAGATGGTTTGATCAAACCACCTTAGATCAAACCCCCTTGGATAGAACCTCGCTAGTTTTAAACCATACCTATAAATGAGTCTCCTTTACACCTATCAAAATGCTGACAAACAATCACTTTTGATTTACCTTTTGGGGGATCAAATGAATTCATTTAAAATTTATTTCAAATGGTTATGGTAGTCATTGAAATGATCTATCTCATGAATATAAATTTATTTTTTTTTGGTTTTATTATGTATGTGTTCTTTTAGTTTTATTAAACATAGGTTTTTCACTGAAAATCAAGCTCTCTGTTTTGCACATGTGGAAAAATAGAAAATTATCAAAATAATTTAAAAAAAAATATGTTTGTGCTAGGTACTGATGTTGTTGATCCATTAAAAAAAAAAAATTGAATTTCAATGCATACATAAAAAGCTATGTTGTATACAGTCCGCCCATGTCTGAATTGCAATTGGTTTGACTTCAAAACTCTATTAAGGAAAAAATATTCAATAATAAACTATGAGACAAAATGAAAGTGCTAGATATCATAGTTAGAAATCTAAATTTGAAAAAATCAGAATTTTATCCTTCATACAAAAAAATTTATGTTGTATACGGTGAGCGTCACTTTTTAAAAATGTTGTTTTCTGAAAAAAACCAGTTTTTGTGGGAGATGGAAAAAGAAGTGCAATATTATTTGAAAAATTTTGAAAAAAATATTTTTAGAATCTAAAAACAAAATTTGATGAGACTCTAGTTTGCATCATCTTTAAATTCCTCATGGTTTACCCGCTATAGGTTCCCGAATGTGAAGATTTAGTTAAAAATAATAATTTTAGTGTCCAGTTTGGCCAAAAATTGTAAACCACTATTGTGGGATCACCCCAATATGTTGACTCAAAACATAATGTTGAATATGATGAAGATGTTGATAAGTGTACCTATGCCCCTACTCTTCATGATTGTTTGTATGGAGCTAAGATGGAAAGGTTTGTGATACATGATGAGCATGATGATGAAATAATGGATTCATCAAGTATGTATATGGATCTTGACTCAATATAATTACCCATTGATGATATTGAGAAGTTTTTTTATCCATATGCCAATAAATTTGTAGATGGTGTTAATACTGCAAAAGTTCTTAATCCATGTGTAGAGCAACCAAGAAGCAAAAATAATGGTGAATCTCATGTTGATGAGTATGAAGTTGAGTATAATTACTTTTTGTTTGATGCTCCTGATCTTTAGAGTGTGCACATGGACATGTTTTTGAAAAGATAAGCAACATTTACAAGGTGTTGTACCCTTCACATAGGGCCCAAAGGGCCAAAGGAAAACATAGTTCAAAACAAAATTTGAACTATAGGAATAAATAGAAACAACTAATCGATAATTGTAGAAAAATAAGAAATTAAGCAACCCCAGAAACAGAGGGGTCAAAGTTGGCTCCATGAACCTGAGGCCGAGAAGTAGCCACAAATTTCTTCTTCTGAAGAACAACCGACGAAGGAGGCTCAAAATCAGGAATCAACGAGAAAGGTGAGAGGAGCTGCTCCACCCCAGCCACCACAGGAGAAGAGCCACCAAGCAGTGAGGGAGTCGACAACGAGGCAACAGAGATCAAATCAACCAAAGGAACAATAGAGGCTCCCAACAAAGGGCCGACAGGGTCAGACAGAGCAGCGACAATAGGGGCTAAAATTCGATTAGGCACAGTCATAACAGTGTCAGTAGATTGGTCCAAAAGTGGTTCCTCGAAAGGGAGGTCCGGGTGAGGAGCAACAACAAGAGGGTTGACCTCCTCAGAAGAAACATCCGAAGAAGAACCCGCCATGAGGTGATCCAGGAGAGAATCCTTCCACCAAGACACAGTGCCCTTGCGGTGGGCATGAGGATAGCCAGAGGCCAAATGAGCCACCGAAAAGCTCTCCTATACCGAAAGGGGAGACCCTCATAGTCCAAGAGTTTCTTCCAAGGTTTGTCCTCCACCAACAAAACAACATCCCCAGGAAGAGGTTTGGAGATGTCCAGATCAACTAACAACCGAGCGACCATAGTATGCCCAAACTCCCTAGTTGTAAAATCCACCATTAAGAAGTGACCAATGGTATTGCCAATGGCCTTGAAACATGATTCCTCCCAAAAATGGAGCGGAAGATTTGGCAGACGAACCCTGCACATGGACATGTTTCCACCACATGTGAAAGGCATTTATGTGAAGGAAAATGAGGATTCTAGTTTTACTGCTAATGAAGAATTTTGAGTTAGCAATGAGTCTTTCATTTTTTGGGTAGCACACATACTAGCTGGTATTGTACATGAAGTTACTAGTTCACATGGTTGTCTCCCTGATGTCCCTGTTGATGTTTATTTGCTTGTGCCCTCACTTGAGGTATTTGGTTTTCAATTGAATGATGATGTAAAGAATGAATCAGAACATGTTACTAAACATGAGATGAATGCATTTACTCATTCCTTAGAGGTTAATGTTGCATATGGTTCCCATCTCCATGATACCAAGATGTGTTCTGATGTACCTGAACTAAAATGTCAAAAAATGTGCCCATATTGCAGCACTTGATCCATATAAAGATTCTCCAAAATATGCATCTTTTATCTTTGACATATGCCAAGATGATTTGCATAACACATACCAAGTTGTTTATGAGAGTTTTCAGTTTGATGTGCAAACTGATATTGATGTCAAAGTCGGTGATATCGAAGATCAAATGGACTATGAATGCTTCTACTTCTTAGTTCAAACGACTGAGCATTCAGTGGAACATGAATATGAGCTGCCCAAGGTAAAATGTCACAATGATTATGATTTTCAATTCATAACTGATTGCATGTTGCAAATTGACAGAATTGTAGGTGAGATTGGAAAGCATAGTGATATAATGGGACATGTCAATGACCAAGCTAGTTTGTGGGTGGTCTATGATAGTGTTCTTAGACTTGGCCTATGGCAGAAAATACAAAACCGAGTGTTTGATAGAGGTAAATGTTGATTCCCATTTTTTCATTTGGTGACTCGGGATCACTAGATGAAGTTGAAAAATAAAGATTGAATAAAGGAGCAGTTTGAGGACACCTGATGGACTCAGTTTTTTGTCTACTCCCCAGAGATCTGGAATCTTGCTATGCCCACAGGGGGCATACATCCCCAGTTGGAGCCACTGATGGCACTCTCAAATTTTGAAAATTTGAGGTGCCCATTTCAAAAAAATTGCATCCGCACTTTCAAAAGTGCACTTGAAGGATCAGTCTGAGTGACCTACTTTGGAAGGTCATAACTTGATTCCAGTTGATTTTAAAGAAAAACCCATTTATAGACATATTCAATTGATACATTCAAACATGTGTGTCAATTTTTAGCTTCCCATGATGAGTTTTGATAGGGTTTCAAAAAGTGAAGTTGGAGGGTTTTTTGCACTTTTCTACTATTTGCAAACGTTCAATTTCACAAAGTGGCCTCTCGTTTGCGCTTGCATTTTTCAATTGGTTGATCATTGTTCCAGAACAATTTTTTCTCTACATTCTCCCCACCTAAATTATCTCGTGTGTCAATTTTCAAAGTCTCATGATTTGTTTTGCTATTTTTACCAGATCGAAACCAAATGCAATTTCTCCTGTTTTGCACCTGGATTTTAAAAAACCTTTTTGAGAGAGCAACTTTGAGCGTCAATATCTTCTGACCAGTGATGGTTCAAGAAAATTACTTTTGCATACATACTCATTGTACCTAAGTGATCTACTATGTCTAGTGGTAGCCTCCTAGGAGTTGATTTGGTATTTTTTCAAATTGGCAATTGGGTGAGTTTTAATTGGTTCAGAACAAACTATTGTTGTAGAAAGTTTGAGTAAGTAGCTTTGACTGTTAATAATTTTTCCCTCGCGAGTCCTTTTTCCAAAATGTCTTTTATATTGCATTCTCTGGTCAAACGTCTACACGCCTGTAAGTTTTTATAGCTTCAGGTGGTTGTTTGCCCAGTTTTCAGAGGCGATTCTAGGGCCAACTTGGCCAGTTTTTCTCATCTCCCAAATGTGCCCAAAAGCATTTTAATTGAAAACCCAATTCGTGTTTGCACTCGAGAAGCACTCAGAAGTTGCCCCAGATCATTTCAACATAAAACTTGTTTGAAAACGAAATATTTTTTTAGTCACGCCCATAAAGGACCCGACATTGGTCACACAATTGGAGGATAGATTATTTCTTGAGTTGTTAGTAAGTTGGAGATGTGTAAATAATTATGCATCTAAAGGGATGAAGAAATGAATTTGGTTGTATTTGAGACTCAATCTATTCCACAAAGGTCTCACATTTGATTCAGTTCAAGGTGAAGTGAAAAATGGTGAGGGCTTGAGTTCAGAGACTTCTTCCAAAGGTTTGGGCACTCATTACATATTTGATGAGAAGGCAGAAGAGTTGTGTTAGGGAATTCCTCACAATACTCTCATAATCAAAACATTCCCAACAAGTGCATAAAGCGATGAAACTTGGGTTATGGGTTTGTAAATTTTACAAACATTGAAGGGGCAACCAGCTTTGGAAGAGCATTTTGTGAACTCCAGAATTCCATGAAATGTGGATAAATGTGTGCCAGTTAAGTTCTCACCACCATATAAGTGGAATCCAGTGCATGGCACCAACTATTGTAGTGGGACATCTTATAGGGAAGCATAGTTTAAGAAATGATTCTGGATGTGCAACCAATGAGACTTAAGTAGATAATGGTTATTAGTTATTATGGGAGGATGTGTTTGGGTTTGTTTGATGGGTTGTTGAATCGAGATGTGAAAGGATCTTAGAACTATTACGTAAATGTATCTGGTGACCAACACGCCTTAGGGAGATAAACTATTTAAATATTACAAAGGAAATTATTGGAAAGTGTGATAGGTTGCTGGAAAATATATTTGTTCAATGCCATGTGAGGAGGGAACCAAGGAAAAAGCCAACAATGTCTTGAAAGGGGATCAAATGGAATTGTGAGGAACAATAGGCAACACAATGTGTGGAGTTTAGTAATGAAATTGGTGTCCGACTTCTGCACAAAACAATATGTTAAAAATGGGTTGAAAACTTTCAGGCAACTATAGTTGGTAGATATATTTGCATTATTCAAGAGGCCCATGGATTTAGTGAAAAGATGTTAGAAAGTTTCAAACAAATGAACAGGAAGAAATGACTTGAGACAACCATGAGAGGGGATGTGATGAACTATATGACATATACACTAAATGGTTTTTTGAAAAGGCTCGAAACTTACATATCAATGTTTGCTAACATTGACCGAATAATGGAAGAAAATGAACTCTTTGAAAAAACCCTCAATGAATGTGGGGAGTGTTAAATATGAAACCCACTATTAACTATTTTTTGCTTTCCCACCAACTGTATGTCTGTTCAGCTTCCTTGTATACGAAGAGTTGGTGTTGTTTTATATATGTTGTTGCATATCCTTCTTGTATTCATTCGAACTGATAAGTAATAAAGTATTCCTCTACTTTCAGTGTGGATGTAGCCTACATGGTGATCCATGATAAATGATGGTGTTTGTGTGATTTGTTTCTATTTCTCTTCATTCTATTTTTTGTTCTTAAATTTGATTGCTTTCATAATCTATCAATTGGTATCAGAGCTCGGTAACCAGAGCTGTTTGGAAATCAGAGAGGAATTTCCAGAATTATGGAAGAATCAGATAAATGGAAGATCGAGAAATTCGCAGGGTAGAATTTCGGTCTTTGGAAAGTGTAGATGGAGTCACTGCTGATCAAGCAGGATCTCGCTTTAGCATTAGAAGGGAAAGCCAAAAAACTAGCAACCATGAAGGATGAAGATTGGGAAAAAATCGACAAAAAGGCAAGAGCTACCATCTTCCTGTCGCTGTCCAGTAATGTACTATTTAATGTTTCATCACAGCCGACTTCAAAAGATTTATGGGATAAGATTTCTTCAACATATGAAATGGCTTCAGCATCTAATAAGGTATTTATCATGAACAAATTATATAATTTAAAGATGAAGGAAGGAGGAATTATGGCAAACCATTTAAATGAATTTAATACCTTGATAAACCAATTGGTCTCAGTAGGAATCAATCTAGATGATGAGATTAAAGCCATACTATTACTTTGCTCATTACCTAATAGTTGGGAAAGTGTTGTAATGGCTGTCAGCACCTCAGTAGCTGCCAAAAGCAAGTTGCAATTTGATGATATTGCAGGTACTCTTCTCAGCGAAGACATGAGAAGAAAAAATCAGGATTCTTCTGGTGATGCTTTAACGGTAGTAAGTAGAGGAAGGTCTCTAGATAGAAGTAGGGATCATAGCAAAGGAAGATTCAAATCAGCAAGGAGGTCAAAGTCAAGAGGACGAAATGGTGATTGCTGGTTTTGTGGCAAGGTTGGCCATACAAAGAAGAATTATCGGTCTTATAAAAAGGCACAAGAAAAAGTGCGGGATAGCGAAGCTAATATAGCTTATAATAGTGACGATGGAATTTTAATTCTTTCTACTACCGACACCACATCTGGTTCTTGGGTTATTGACTCCGGAGCCTCTTTTCATGCCTCTTCATGCACAGAGGCTTTCACAAACTATGAGGAAGGTCAATTTGGAAAAGTATATTTAGGTGATAATAAAGCATGTGATATAATTGGGAAAGGTGATGTTTTGTTACAACTGCAAGATGGAAGCAAATGGTTTTTAAAGGATGTTCGTCATGTTCCTGAACTCAAGAGGAATTTAATATTTGTAAGTCAGCTCTATGCTCAAGGTTGCCACGTTTTCTTTACTTCTGATACTTGGAAAATTACTAAAGAGGCTTCGTAGTAGTAAAGGGAAATAAAGTTGGAAGTTTATATGTTTTTGAAAATCATAATCAAGTGGGAGCTGCCATGACCATTAAGGATAGCGGTATGAAACTTTGGCACAAAAGGCTCGGTCACATGAGCAAAAAAGGGCTATCGGTTATGCTCCAAAGAGGACAACTACCGAGTCTGAAATTTGTTGATTTGGATTTTTGTCAACATTGTCTTTATGGCAAGCAGAAGCGGGTTAGCTTCGTTAGAACCGGTCATGAGAAGAAGAGTCACCCCTTGGAGTTGGTCTATTCAGATGTCTTTGGACCCACTGAGGTAACCTCCATTGGAGGAGCTAACTGTTTTGTCACTTTTCTTGATGACTATACAAGGAAAGTTTGGATTTATATGCTCTCTAGAAAATTAGAAGTATTTACTAATTTCAAACTATTTAAAGCTTATGTCGAAAACCAAATTGGGCACAAGATCAAGTGCTTGCAAAAAAATAATGGAGGAGAGTTTTGCTCCTCAAAATTTGACAATTTTTGCGCAGAGAATGGTATTCGATGGATCAAAATTGTTCCCTTTACTCCTCAAGAGAATGGTGCAGCTAAAAGGCTCAATCGAACAATTTTGGAGAGAGCACGTTGTATGCTTTCGAATGCTAGATTAGGCAAAGAATTTTGGGTAGAGGCCTGTAGTATAGCAGTATACTTGATCAATCGAGCAACATC
This sequence comes from Sequoiadendron giganteum, assembly GCA_007115665.2. Classification (NCBI taxonomy): domain Eukaryota; kingdom Viridiplantae; phylum Streptophyta; class Pinopsida; order Cupressales; family Cupressaceae; genus Sequoiadendron; species Sequoiadendron giganteum. The sequence continues at coordinate 611,156,907 of CM021106.1, forward strand.
ATCTCGATTGAATTTTGATATTCCGGAAGAGACTTGGTTGGGTAAGCAAATTTCTTACAATTATTTATGTGTTTTTGGGTGTGAAACCTTTGCTCTTACTCCCAAGGAAAAATGGACTAAACTTGATCCAAAATCAAAAGCATTGCATATTCGTTGGCTATGGCGAGAGCAGTTACGGCTTTAGACTCTGGGATCCACTTGAACGAAAAATTATTCGAACTCGTGATGTAGTGTTCAATGAACACACCTTTTCAGCCTTGCAAATTCAATCCATGAATTCCAAGGAATATGTTCCTTTGTCTGCATTTTAGAACAATACTTCACAAGACTCATTTGTTTCTTTGCCCTCCACAATGGTTTATTCACCCACCTCTATTTTACAGCATGGTCCTCTTGATTCCTATCAGAATAATGAAGAGTCGGTTGAAAACTTTCAATAGGAGGAACTGATTGAAGACATCCAACTGGGTTATGGCGCTGTGTCTTCTCCAAATGTCTCTCAAAGAGGCATTAATTATTCTCCTGAGGAAATTCTTTTTTTTTGGAACTCTGCACAGGGAACTCCTCATAGGATCGTGGGTTCCTTTGACCACTCCCAGCCATTTAACACTTCCAGAATGGACGCGCAGGAGATGGGAGAGCACCCACGACAGTCAATAGTTGGAGAATTTGACTCCAACACTTCTCACGGCATCTAGACATAGGGGTCACTCCAGGAAATTGGGGACTCTACTGCCTCTCATGGACGCACAACAGCACCTCTATCCATGCATGCACAGGGCATGAGGCAGCAGTTAGCTGTTAAGGAATTCGGCTCCTCTGTTAATGATCACTGCCAGAATCAAATTCGGTCTACCTCTTCTCCAACAATTACTCCTCCTGTTACTGGTTATGGCAAAGATGTAGTCTCTCAAGATAGAGAGTAGGGAAAAATTGTAGAGCAGCTAGATGGATGTCTTGGCAAGAAATAGAGTGCTCTACAGGACACTCAAACAGGGACTGGAAAGGGCACTGACATTGTAACTTCTAATGTGCCAACTGAGATACAACTTCGGCGGTCTACTAGGCAGAAGAAACTCCAAGATAAATTCAACGATTTTGAATTGCTATTGACTGATTACCCAAAATTATTATTTTCTGATCAAACAGAGCCAGTAAATTTCAAACAAGCTTGCAATGATCCTAATAATCAAAGATGGATGGAGGCAATGTGGGAAGAATTGGATTCTTTAAAATCTAATCTCACTTGGGATTTAGTTACACTTCCTCCTAATAAGCGAGCCTTAAAAAATCGATGGGTCTATCGATTGAAAGAAGAAGAAGGAGGTAAGAAACGTTTCAAAAAAGATTGGCTGTCAAAGGTTATGATCAGAAAAAGGGGATAGACTTCAATGAAATTTTCTCTCCTATAGTGAGGATGACTTCTATTCGTGCAGTCTTGGGTTTAGCATCTATTTGTGATCTTGAGCTCGAACAACTCGATGTTAAAACCGCATTCCTTCATGGAGACATTGAAGACGAACTTTACATGGAGCAGCCTAAAGGTTTTCTCAACAAAGGACAGGAACACTTATATTACAGACTGAAACGAAGCTTGTATGGGCTCAAGCAAGCTCCAAGATAGTGGTATCATAAGTTTGATCGGTTTATGACTGAGCATCACTTCATCCGTTGTGAGTTTGATCCATGCATTTATTACAAGAAACTTGACGATGGTGAGTTTGTTTTATTATTGCTTTATGTTGATGATATGCTAGTTACCGGTTCTAGCATGAAAGTGGTTGGAAACTTGAAGCAACTTTTAGCTCAAAATTTTTCCATGAAAGATTTAGGGTCTGCTAAATGAATTCTTGGTATGAACATAATTAGGGATAGGCAAAAGAAAGAAATCAGATTGTCTCAAGAAAAGTATGTTGCTCAAGTTTTGGACAGCTTTGGAATGAAGGATGCTAAACTCGTTGTCACTCCTTTAGCTGATCACTTCCAGTTGTCCTCTGACATGTGTCCCAAGATATAAGAAGAAAGAGATTCTATGAAACATATTCCTTATTCATCCGCGGTTGGCAGTTTAATGTATGCCATGATTTGTACACGGCCTGATATTTCTCATGCAGTGGGAGTAGTTAGTAGATTTATGAGCAATCTCGGCAAGGCTCATTGGGAAGCTATTAAATGGATTTTGAGGTACTTGAAAGGTACTTCTAATTATGTTTTATGTTTTCATGGAGAGGGGCTTCAATTACAAGGATATGTTGATTCCGATTTGGGAGGTGATTTGGATAAACGAAGATCTACATCAGCCTACGCCTTTACATTTGTTGGGGCAACAATCAGTTGGGTTTCCAGGCTGCAATAATCTGTTGCACTATCTTCTACCGAGGCTGAGTATATGGCTCTATCTGAAGGGGTCAAAGAGTTGATTTGGTTACAACAGTTGTTGAGTGAGTTGGGATGTAAACAGAAAAAATTTGTTCTTTTTTGTGATAGTATGAGTGCCATCTTTATGGAAAATAATCATACATCTCATCTCGCTCCAAGCACATTGATCTACATCATCATTTTATTCGCCATGTGGTTGAAGAGGGAAAGTTACAGGTGGCCAAGATTGATACAAATGTGAATCTAGTAGATGCTCTGACCAAGATCGTGATGAGAGAGAAGTTCGAATTTTGTAGGACTTCTCTCGGCCTTGTCAAAATCTGATAGCAGGGCTAAAGTAGGGGAATCTTTGGTGCTATGCAGCAGTGATTGGGTTTCAAATGGGAGATTATTAAATATGAAACCCACTATTAACTATTTTTTTCTTTCCCACCAACCGTATGTCTGTTCAGCTTCCTTGTATACGAAGAGTTGGTGTTGTTTTATATATGTTGTTGCATATCCTTCTTGTATTCATTCGAACTGATAAGTAATAAAGTATTCCTCTACTTTCAGTGTGGACGTAGCCTATATGGTGAACCATGATAAATGATGGTGTTTGTGTGATTTGTTTCTATTTCTCTTCATTCTGTTTTTTGTGCTTAATTTGATTGCTTTCATAATCTATTAGGGAGGAGTATCACAGTGGCAAGAGGCCCGATATGAAGGAAATGTGGCACGTGAGCATCCTTGGGAGGCCCTCAGTCAACATGATCTCATGAAATGCCACTTTAGTATATGAACAAAATGGATTTGTTGAAATGCCTCAGTAACTTTCAAGAAAATGGAATTATCAGGGCGCAACCTACAATGGAGTACACGCATCCATCAAAAAACAGAGGATAAAACTATAAGAGGTGGGGCTGACCAGCGCTGGAAGGTAAAGTGATCAGATTGTTTGAGGAATCTCTATTGGTAGCTATCACACCGTTTGAAAATAATCATTTGATATTTCAAATTTTATGGAGATGCAAGGGAATACCATCAACAAAGGAGAATGGAGGATCGATGGTAATTTCATTGGCAGGAGGAATGGCCACAATGGGAAGAAAATATAGCAAGAGCTGCAGAGCTCAAGAATGAACGACAAAAGAGGAATTAGGGAAAAAGTTTGAGAGAAAATAGGGGAAAAAAAAATCAACGGAGGAGATTGCAAGCTGACTCCAGCACGATCTAGACCATCCCTCACCAAGTCTCGATCCTAAAATACATATAGATTAATGATTGTGGGATAGTGGGGAAATGAGTGGTGGGCCTAAGTGAAGTTCACAGTGTGGGTGAAATATTAAATGGGTTTTTTTTAATGGCAGTGGACAATGATAAAATATTTCAAGTATGAAATATTTAATAAAGCACAGGGCACTATAAAATGTAACATGTAAGTGATGCACATGAAATTGAAAGTGCATAGGGGGGATATTTTTTTTTTTAAGAGAGAATTATTATTCATTGGGAGGAAAAATATTTCAAGTGGCATGTGAGATAATATGCATAAGGGAATATTTTATTTGGAAGTATCTGCTTTGCTGGGTGGAGATTATAAAGAAAAGTGCAAAGTGTGAGGCACAGGAAATAATTTAAATGGTTGGTGTGTAATACCCCTCTGTTTTGCTTCTCGTTCATGTTTTTTATGCTTTGCTTGGATTGTAACTACTGTGATACTGGACACATTTTTATTATGATGTTTTGATCGCTACTCTTGAGCGACAACTATTATTGTGTGATGTGATTATCTGATTTGATTTTACATGCTTTGATGAATTAATGATGGCAGTAGAATTATCATGTGAATATTGTTTATGACGTTAGTGTCAGTCTTTGATGAGTGTATTGGTGAAGAAGACGGGTTCGCATCACTCGCTTGTGAGCGCCCTGCGAATTCAAAATTTCTTCTTCATGGTGTGAATTATATGTTGCATATATTATGTTGATTACTTGATTCCAGGTTGCAGGTACATGACATCGACTCCACCTGGTTCCACAGGTTTGAGCATGTCGATCCAACGGTTAAGTTGAACGGGAGATAGTAACTTGGTAACATGTGTCAGGTCTACACCCTAGCCTTAGTGTGTCGTCAGTTCTGATTATTGAGTCATGTTGTATCTTATTGGATGTTAAGTAATGTTTTGGAAAAGTGTTGTCTTATTAAATAGTTCTTTTAGAAAATTACATTGGCTGGATGAAATGTTTATTTTATATTATATTAATGTTATGCTCATTGGTTATATTTAAAATGATTATTGAAATTAAACTTAAATTATTTATTTAATTAAATTTAAGTCTCAAGGGATTAAATTTAATTATTAAATAATTATAAGTAAGCTGGTTAAAGTTGAATTATTTAATTTATTAAATTTAAATCTCAAGGGATTAAATTTAATTATTAAATAATTGTAAGTAATAATTAAGTAAGTGTATTTGATTGTTAAATTAAATTAAATCAAAAAGGGAATTATCAGAAATTGAAATTTTACTTTAAAGTCAAAATTAGGGCCTTCCAAAAAAGGGAAATGAAATTAACTTGTAAATTCAATTTCTTGCATTTGAAAGTGAATTAGGGTTACATTAGGTTATTTTGGAAATTTTGAGGAAATGATGTTTTATAAGTTTAGGGCAGACAAATTTGGGGATTCTTCTTGCTTCTTTTTTTTCACAGGCATGAAAATTTTAGAGAGAGTTTGCACATGAAAGTTTTGGAATTATTTTCTGGTTGAAGAATTAAATTGAAAGGAGAGAAAAAATTTGTGAAGAAGGTGGAGCTATTGGATCAAAGCTTGCTGGAGATTCTTTGCATTGTGGAAAAGAAATTGTGAGGAGCTCAAAGGAAACTCTGCATCAAAAAAATTTGGTGGCTGCAAATAACCAGGTTTTCTTTTATTTCTTTGTTTTATTGTTCCTAGTTAACCTATTTTCTAAATGATAGGAAATTTGCAAATGGGTGATTTATTTCTTGAAACCCTAGGTTAAACTTCAACATCTAGTTTTCAGATTTGTATTTCAAAATGCAAACCCTTTTAGAAAATTTGTTGAAAAAAAAACCCTAGATCATTGTATTAATCTCCTTGTGTTTAAAATGATTTGAAAACAAAAAAAAAAGGAAGGGTTTCATTTGGTATTCAGAATTTAAATTCTTGTTTTGAAAGGTTTTATTATTGTCATAGTTTGTTCTGGTTTTAAAATTGTTCCTTCAACTTCACCAGTTCTTTGAATCCAAAAAATAAAAAATATATATATATTAATTTAAATATACATTAAATGTATCATATTTTTAAATATGATACACATAAAATTATATTTACAAAAATATAGACTTTTGTTTTAATCTTTTGTTTTGGGGTTTTTGAAAAACCGCCATCGTACGATCTACATACTCTGCGTACGAATCTTGAATTTTATTTTTTTAAAAATTAAATTAAATTTTATAAAGTGGGGGGGGTTCGGCCCCCACTGTGCATTTGCTATGTACCAGTGGGTACGCAGTACCCACTGGGCAGTGCACCACCCATGTGGGGGGGATGCACTGTCCCGTGGGACTGTGGCCCCCATAGTACTGTCGGCCGCTGTACATAAAGTACAGTTGGCGCGGGCGCCTGCAGATTGTGCGCAGGGTACGGGGTACCCTATCACATCCGCGTGTGTGATATTTGTTTTTTTTTGTTTTGTTTTATTAATTTTTGATTTATGATTTTTTTATATATGTTTTCTTTTAATTTCATTTTTTTTAATTTTTATTTTTATTTAATTTCTGTTTAATTTTAATTTTAATTTTGTTTTAATATTTTTTTTATATAATATTTAATTTATTTATATATTATATATATGTATTTTTTTAATATTATATATATAAATATATATAATATTTAATATATATATATATATTATGAATATAATTAATATTATATATTAAATTTATTTAACTTTATTAGAGTTTCTTTTTGTTTATATAGTTTATTTATTGAATCAAAGTGAGAATGGGAGATGCTTTTTTTTAGTAGCGAGTATTAGTTTTTATATACATGATGTTTTCGCTTGTTGAAAATTATATTCAATACCTTGTTAAACATAGGAGCATTCATCAACTAAAACAACTATTTATAGTTAACTTTATTATTATCATGATTTGATTCAGTTGTGGAGATTAAGTATTTAATGGGAAAAAAATTTATTGTTCAATGTAAATTATAGAATGGTGTAATTCTTCTTTTGTGAGAAACATTAGATTACGAACATGGTTTTAGGATAACCAAATGTAGTATTTTTCATTGCCAATGCATGAGTTCATTGATGTGTCTTTTAATGAGTATTTTGTGAATGATTGTTGAGTAGTTGGGTTGTAAAGTATTCCAGAAAAACGTGGGTCATTCCCTTGTTAAACTATTGTTTTGATTTCCCTTGGGAAGTGTTACAAGTATCTAGTGTCCTCCTAGTATTGGAGTGGATTTCTTTATGGTTGCCTCCTAGGATAGGAGAGAGTATTTTGGTTCAATTCTGTAACACTTGAGTATCCCTTGGAGTTAGATTGTGTAGTGTGTTATCCAATTAGAGGAGTGGCTTTTGTTAGGGGCCGGAACCCAAAGAGGTAAACCGGATAACCTTCAAAAGTATTTTTAATAAGTGATAACTAAAATAATGTACTTAGATGACTAGGTTGTAGTTCACATTAACCAAGATAAATTAACCTCACTCACAGGCACAAGGGTTTGTTTAGACTTGGGGTGAGTGAGAAGGCCTGGAATGGCAAGATCACTACCTTGTTCTTATGAGAGGTAGTTGATTCCGCTTGAGCTAGTATGAGTGCTGGGATTCGATTGAGGCCACCAAGATTTCTGGAGCCTATAAAGAATGCCCAAAGGATATCTCATGACGAACCTTGCGATGACACTCTGTCTAGGATAACACTGTATTATGTTGTGCGCATGGTTTCTTTAGCACACTTGATTATATTATGTCTGGAACAATGTAACCATGATTAGAGTTAGACTTATATTGTGCATATGTGTGGTTGAGTTAGTTTGTATCAGTATGAGTCTGCCTTTGGTTAGAGGTAGTAGGATTCTCGTCCATGTCACTTAGTTACTATCTCCTAGCATGGGGGGTGGACTTTCGGGTACCACATGGTTGGGTGGAACATGCACTAAAACCTTTGGGTCCCCTTGATCTTCAGTACTTGGTGGCGAGACTTCTAGATGGACACCTCGCTTTTCTTACTTTTAAATTCTTGTACTTTGTATCTCATTATGTAATGATATTGAATTACCCCTCTTGTGTATGAGGTGGACCTTGTAATAATCGCACTTTTGTATTTGTACTCATTCTGAGAATGAGGATTGTAATAGATCCTTTGTAATTGATTTATGTAAGTGAATACTTTATCATATCTCGTTTCTTTCTATGATGTTGAATGTTATTACTTGTGTTATTTACTTTCAATGTATTCTAGTTGATGTATGTTATTGGGGTTTTAGGTAATCTCAGTTATGTAACCCTAGGGGATGTTGTCATTTTAGTTGAACATGTGGGTTTAATTCACTTCTTTTAAAAAAAAAAAAAAATTAGTACGCTTGTTTAGTGAATTGAAACTTCCTCTAGGGTTGCGTGGAGGGGCATTACATGGTGAGTATAAAATGTGGGTAAACTATTTTACACAAGTACAATGCAAATTCCCTCATAAATATTTACAAGCATTATTGGGAGAAGCCCATATGAAATATGCACGGGTAAATGTTTAATTTTCCCCAAGTTATAAAGTGAATTTAATATTCACTTTGTGATTAAAAATCATATGCAGACAAATATTTCATTGTTAAGTGAATGTTCTAAATAAAGGATTTAAAACATTAGATGTAGCTAAGGCAAAGGGTATTATATTTGTTGGATGCAAAATGAACAAAAACAAAGAAATTTCATGGGAAAACTATTTTACATGCAGTTGAGTGAATTTGATGGATTTTACTCACATGGGCATTTTTTTTGTTGCTAGGCAACTTGGTGCAAAGGCAATTTTGGAGGCAGAATAAGTTTGTTGTAGAGAGAGGAGAGAGGCTTTGCAGATTTGTGGATCAATGAGAATGGAGCTTCCAGATGGCATTTTCAGATCTTCTTCTAGGTTGCTCTTGTTTTCTTCTATTCTCTTTTTCTCTTCTTCTCTCATTGTAAAGGATTTAGCAAGTTAGAAGGTTTTTGGTTGAGTCTAGGTGAGGTTGCAGAGAAAATTGTAAAGTCTGGTAGTTACTAAGATAATGCAAATTAGGTTCTGAATAGTTTTGTTATAGTTTTTGAATTCATGGAGATATAATGTTTTATAACAGTACTAGCATTTGAGTTAAAATGATAAATTTGAGCTTATGTATCTCCTATGTACAAGCATATTTGAATTTTGATTAAAGTGATCAAGGGTTATTTTTTTCATCTCACTGTTGTGGTGTGTGTAGTTCTTATTTTAGTTTAAATTCAAGGAATTAAATAAAAATCTTAAATGCTTTTGTGGGTTGATATGTTATGTACAAGGATTTGATAAGTAGTCTTGAGTTAGGGTTACATATTGGTGATATTATAAGGCAATATTATCAAAGATCTTATATGCTATGTGTTGAATCTATTATAAACCCTTAGGTATTGTGAACTTGACTCCTCCAATGGATGTAAGGCACTGATCTAAGTTGCATTTATTCTTTGTGATTCGCTATTTGTTTGTGTTCACCTGTAGCTTGCTACAAATTGAAAATTAATGAATATTTTTTACTTTGAAGTATTGGTGTGATTATCTTATGCTCCAAATGGTTTATATTATTGATGAACAACCAATTCTATTTAGCTTTATCCCATTGTGTTGAGCTATTGAGTGAGATTATTTGTTATTGTTAATGTTGTTTATAATTATGGTGTAGAGATTATAAACACATTAAGGGATCACCCTCCCGGATCTTATAGAACCCAAAGTGTAGGAGGTATTTAAAATCCTCATCAGTTGGTCCAGGTCCTTCGAGTTTCCCTTGATTGGAATTGGAAATTCCATAAGTAGATTAGAAGATCAACTTGATTTCAGTTAAAAAATAAACCAACAATATGTCATAAGGAAAACATAAATTTACATAAGTAAACAAAACCATAGAAATCAAAAGGTGGTATAACATCATGATGCATGAAAAAATAGCGGGAACCCCTATGGGAGGGCCATTAGAAGGTAAAGAATGAGAATCATGAGAAACAAACATGTTCCAAATCAATTTTTAAAGTAATCAAAAGCTCAAATGAAAAAATGTGTAATTAGTATAAGAATCATGACATGAATTAAAATATTATTTTTTGATCTATCAACCAATGTATCACCAAATGTATGTTTCAATCTGTCATTACTATATGTGTATAGGTGATCCCATAAGATAATGTCCCAATGGTGGGATGTGGAAAAAATTTAAATCCAAGGTGAAAATGTTTGAAAAGAATATTTTAATGAGAAAATACCTTTGAATGAACTACCTTCCATCAAAGGTAATGTCATCATGGCCTTTGTTGGGTACCTTCAAATAAATGGATTTTAAAACTTTTAATTTGTTTATATATTCAAAATCATTTATTCAAGAAACGTTAGAAAAAAGGAAATATATTTGTTTAAAGGTACCTTTTGGTATTTTTATCACTGTTTATATATTTTTTCTCCTCAAAAAGTTACTTGGGAAAATAGGAGATTTTATAGTTTTATTTAATCTAATTTCAAGTTAGAAAATGGGTCTTAGGTGCCAAAGGTCAAATAGAAGGAAAAAAGTGAAAGGGTTTTAAGAAATGGGAAAATAAAATATTTGACCATCTTTTTGGCACTAAGATGAGTATGTTTTCAGTTTTTCTTTACCCTTGTAACATGAATAAGCTTTAGGGTTTTAGGTAGATGAAATTGAAGGAAGAGTAATCATGGAGGGGAAGTTAATGAAACGTTATAAAGACTCAAGGTTTGAAAGCCACATTTCAATGGTGTTGGTGACTTTTGAGGAATCCACTTGCACTCCATCTACATAGAAATTTGTGTCTCTACCTTCACATTATGATACGTATGTGAAAAGCACTGGATATTTCTATATATCGGCATACATCTTTATTTCAATCTCATTTCCATATGGAAAATTTTGTAGAAGTTTCTCAATCAAGAAAAATGTATGGTTAGTCTCTATTCATTTCATCTAAGGCCTAGGTTTTTCATAGGAATGACATATCTTTGTCTAGTAGCATGATGATAGTCTAGTCATGAAAGGTTCTAGACTAGATTCAAAGAATATTGATATATTGCAAGTGTTTGAGATAATGGTGTCCTATAGTTCTAGAAGATAGACAATGTTCAACACTATCATAAGGGTATTTTTAAAGACTCAAATAGGACATGGACACTAATAGTGACAAGGTTCAATTATACGTGGGTAGTCTATGACAAAGTTTAAGAAAATGATCATGAGAAGAATATATCATAGCAATAGGGAAACCAAAGGAAAGACAAAAAATTATAAGCATATGGCTGAAGAAACTGAATATTGTATGATTGAGGTTTTGGTGGAATCAAAACTAAGAATGAAAGAATAAGTATTTAAGGACTTGATAGATTGTTCCCATAAGCCTAATAAAGATTCCTCAAAGTGCCAAATTGGAGAGTACTACAATCCATAGGTTTGAAGAGTCATAAAATTCTAAAAGGAAAAGAAGACTCTAGAGGATATAGATAAATAAATTTTAAAGGATTGTGCATAAAAAATGATGCACAATACTCATACTTAGCCAAAATGATAGTTTAGAGGGAAATATTTACACAAAAGAGAGAAACAGACTAATATGACATTCATGCCATAAATACCAGTAAATATTTTTCAACTAGGAAATTTAGGGGAAAGGCATGAATCATTGATAAGAACCACAAAACTACCTATATTCAAGCCATAGAGACCCTAATCTAATAATGAAGAACAATATGACAATATAAATCAAATAAGAAACCAATAATACCTGAGTTCCTATGCCAAAGTTGATTCCCCCCATTGCTCTTCTCAATTTTTCTTGCTTGCTCTTAGATATGTAGTGTGCAAAATTCATAATAAGATTAATGTTGATGATTGATAGTAAAATCTCAAAGATGATATGAGTCATATGACAAAAAAATGTTGAAGATTGTGGTTAACCATGAAATGAAATTGATAGCTTGATTTTATAGAAACCTAAATTAAATGAATGGTGAGGATTAAGTGATGATGTAACATGATCAATGACAAAGATTGATTGAGGGAAGAATAATTAATAAGAGACATTAATTATTGTAGCATGGGAAAATGTATTAAATGATGGATAGAGATAGATGAATTAAATAATTATAACAATTATTTAATTTAGGAGGTGGTGGATGAATAATTAAATAATTAAAAATAATTATTTAACTATAGAAGAAGAGAGGGAGATAAATAATTAAATAATTGAAAATAATTATTTATTAATGGATGAGAAGAGATGGTAAATAATTAAATAATTAGAAATAACTATTTAATTATAGAAGAAAAGAGATTATAAATAATTATTTAATTATCGGTGAAAAGAATGTAACTAGTGATATAATTAAATAAATGAAGATTTATTTACATTAATAAAAAGAAGAATAAAGATAAGTGAGTTAACTAAATAATATAGAATTATTTTATTAATAGAAGAAAGCGGTATTAAGAAATAGGTAAGCAATTAAAAATTATTATTTATGTGTAAAATTTGCAAATTAGCATGCAAATTTTGTTCGTAGGATCACGACACTTTTCAATGTCTATATTTTGCACCTCTTTGATCTAATATGATTTTGAGCATTGTTTCAAAGAATAATAAAAAAAATTGGCTCAAGACTTGCCCCAGTATACCCTGACATGCCTCAGTTAAGGCAGGATAGCATGGTGCCCTGTCAGGAAAATTGATAAAATTTTGAAAAATTTGGCAAGTTTACTAACATGCCAATTTGATAGGTGTAAATGTGATGGCAATGAAAACCTACGCTTAAAGGCTGATTTGGGACTTTGTATGGGAATTTCAAGGTGAAATTTGATGCATCCAATAATGAAAGGGGGGCCCTCTTAGGTAAAAAATGTCTATAAATAGCCCCTAGGTTGTTCAAAATAGTCATTTGTGCATTTTTCTTTGAGAATTTCTAGTGCTCTAGAGTGAGAGTTTGTTGCTTAGTAGTGAATCTATGGCACCAGTTCCAGTCGAATCACATTGAGGATACCGAGTTTGAACCTTCAAGTGGCCTAAGCGATCAAGCAATGTGGTATGTGACTCTTTCCTACTTTGAAATGTTTTCAAATTTTCCAGAATTTAGTGACAAAAATTTGGTCAACAGATGCAATGCAGTTTTTGCATCGCAACTATGCATGAGTTTTCCACATCTTTCAGTTGGTGCACCATAGTTGGTTTACAAAGCCACATTTAATGAAATCTCACAACTATTTTCTACTCTGCAATTGTAAAATTGCATCGCATGCATAGGTTAGAGCATCACAACCATAATAGTGTCACTTGTGTGAAAATGTGTGAAGCAAGTTTTGTTGTGTGACACATTTGTAACAAGGTGCACATGTGAAAATGTGTGATGCATCTACGAAAGGTGCACTACAACTGACTGTTGACTAAATTGAGTTAGTTTTTTATAAAAAATTCAATGTGTAAAAGGTCCAATAGGTTGGATTAAGCATCTTGACTAACATAATGTGCTTTTAAGCATATGAGAGACTGTTACCCATCTACACACACTAGAGCTGATGCTCAAAATATACTTTATGAGATCACTTGGATGAGACTGATAAGGATACTTTGCCTACATTGGGATTGTATTATGAGACATTTATACCTTAGATTCAAGCTAACTAGGGAGGTGATACTCAAAGACTAGATTGTTTTATTTACAGAATAAAGAGGCAACTCTAACTCTTAAGAATGTATGGTGTATCCCTCAACTTCCTATCCATAGCGAGCGGGTTGTATATGGCCCACACTCTGGCCTAGTTGGGATGCAAAGATGTTTTGAGATAGAGGATCTAGGTGTTGAGTAGTATGAGATCTGATGGGACACACTAGCTAATAGATATGTGAGGTTGATCATAGTGGTTTATAGTTTGATTGCAGGAGTTATAGTTCCTAGTAGATATGGACATGAGTTTCCAATTGGATGGGGTCGAATTCTGGTCGAGATGATGGAGAAGGGCACAATGTATGCATATGACCCTTTCATGCTTGCTATACTATACATTCAGCTACATGATGTTGCTTATCAAGGTGCATAGTCGATTGGATGTGACACTACACTTCTTATGGTTTGTGCATGCGAGCATATCATTGTATTTAGACTAGTGACAGATAGGGACCTACCACCTAAGTTTCCCTATGTATATATCTATCATGGAGCAATGACCTACACTCATGTAGGTGGTGTTAGATAATGGATGCATGCCATGCATATATGTAGTGTCTAGGGTGGGAGGATAATGTAACACACCTACCATACTGTAGACATATTAGGTACTTGATTGGCCACACAGTATAGAGTCAACATATCATAGAGTAGTAGCTATCAAAGAGGGTACTGAGGTAGTTTAGAGAGAGACAAGGAGAGCCTATCAATGTAGTGATTTTTTTGTGGTTATCATAAGAGGTGTCCTAGTGGGGACTTATGATTAGTGTACAAACTATGATACAAGAGTTTGAGTAGCTTCAACTAGTCTAGTTGGATGTCGTTGTAGAGCTAGAAGATGCAAGTATGACACTTGAGAACAATTCTTGATGGGCACAACACAAGATAACTTGTCCTTGATATACCTAGATCTAGGACAACGCTAGCAAAGAGGCTAGGTAGAGGTCCATGAGGGAGGCTAAGAGGGAGAAGAGTGGGGTGAGGTGACAGTGGTAGGGGTGGATGACAAGGTGATGGAGATGGAGATGATTCTAGGGGTAGCAGAGGTAGGGATGGTGGTAGGAATGGTGACAAGGGGAGAGGTAGACATCAAGATATATTCCTAGATAAGTATCACCTATCCATGAGGAGAGGGAGGAGAAGGTCATAGAAAAGGATGCTCCTCACCAGGAGGAGATATAGAGAGGGGAGGATATGGAGGTGGAGGTGGATGTAGTCATAGATGATGAGGAGGTAGCACATGAGGTGGTGATGAGAGAGGGGTTGCTTGATATTCCCACGAGGGAGGTGATTAGGTATGTGATGTAGGAGGTATAGGATGGAGGGTGGGGACCTTAGATAGCAGCTTTGTAGGCATAGCTTTAGGTTGCCTTAACACAATTTCAAGGCTTAAAGGGATAGGTTTCTCAACTCAATACAGAGTGGAACATGGCTACCATTAGAGACTATAGAGAAGAGGATTGGGCACTCTATTTTATTGATATTGTTAGTGGGTCTAGCTTGGATTCACCTATGACATTGTAACATGCTAGAAAGGAGCCTTAATACTATTAAGATCTATATGAGGGTCCAATGTTGACAGCTGAGAGGGCACCTAATTTTGCACAGATTCAGAGCCAAAGTAGATCCCACATAGGCCACTCTCAAAGTGATAGAGGATTACTAAGACTAAGGAGGTCACCTTATAATAGGCCACCCCTATAGTCATGAAGTGATTTGTTTGGGTCGTTGCGATCAAGATAGAGGGAGGGCATGCCCTCACCCAGTTAGGAGGATAGAGGCAGTTATGGATAGTCTGATTTTATGTATATGGACACATGTATTTTTTATAGAGCATACAAGCTCCATTTTTTGATATCCATCTAATTTTGTACTCTCACACATTTTTTGGATGGGTAATCCCATAATAGTGGTTTACATTTTTTTGCGAAACTTGACATTGAACTGAATTTTCTTAACTAAATATTCTCTTTCGAGCACCTATAGCTGCTAAATCATGAGGAGTTTGAAGATGATGCAAAGTAGTGATTTGTGACATTTTGTTTGTAGTTTCTAAATATGTATTTTTAAAAATAAATGGAATTAGATTGCATTTATTTTTCCATCTCTTTTGAAAAATACTTTTTAACAATAAACACCATTTTTTAGAGAATGATGTTAACCGTATAAAACATAAATGTTTTTTTATGAAAGATAAAATTTTTTTTTTTTTGAATTTAGATTCGTAACTACAATATCTAGTGTATTCATTTGGTTTCATAGTGTTTTATTGAATTTTTTTCTTAATTAAGTTTTGAAGTCAAACTAATTACAATTTAGACATAGGTGGACCATATACAACATAAAAAAATTGTATGTATTGAAATTCGATTTTTTTGTTGGATCAAGGATATCAATACTTAGCATGGACGTATTTTTCAGAAAAAAAATTGCAATCTACTATTATTCCACATGTTCAGAAGAGAGAGTTTGATTTTTGGTGAAAAACCTACATTCACAAGAAATAAAAAATAAATATAATAATCAAATTAAATATATTTAGAATTATACCTTTTGGGAAACTTATAATAAGGACTACATACTTACAAAAAAAAAATGAATTCATTTGATCCCCAAAAAGGTAAATCAAAGGTGAGTTTTTATCAGCATTTTGATAGGTGTAAAGGAGACTTCGTTATAGGTATGGTTTAAAAATAGTGGTGTTCTATCCAAGGGGGTTTGATCTAAGGTTGTTTGATCAAATCCTATTCAATTGGAATCCTTTAAATGAAACTTTTAAATGCTTAAATCATTATATGTTTAAAAAATATTTGATTTCAGCAAAAATTAGGATGTCCCACAAAATGTAAACCACTATTGTGGGATCACCCGATATATGAGATGCATCATTTTGGGCAATGACTATATGATATGTTATGTTCTATATACATGTTCTATGTGATGGGCCTATGTGATGGATCTATATGATGTAACTTTATGACATGCATGTTATAATTATGTGATGATTGTAAGGAAACTCAGGTGCGGAAACAACTTCCTACACTAATCTCTTAAGGAAAGTATGGTGCAAATTCGTTTTAAACCCTTACAATTTCAGATTCGTTAATCTACTTAACAAAGATATTGCAGCAATATACCATACATACAGAAAATGAAGAATGACACAATGATTTACCCTGGGGAAAACCTTTCGGTAAAAAACCCCAGCACTCCAAAACCTGCACAATGTATTATCTTCAACACAACGGTTACAACACACTTGCAATGCAAGTTCTTTCAGGAGATTTCCAACTCTTGAAGACAAAATGCGGCAGCATGAAAAAACGTTCCAACAATACACTCACATCACAAATCTTCGCAACCCTAAAAAACGCTTATATCATGCGCTTCCCTTTTAGGGCAACTTCCGAAGATAACTGTATTAGGGTTTTACCATTCTCCGAGAAAATTATCGTGGAAGAGTGTACAGTACTCAACTTTATCAATTGCCACATGTCTTCACCTGTCATTGAATCTTCCAGACATAGCTCTTACGTGTCATAGGAATCCGTCATAACCGTTTCAGCCATGATCTCCTTACACACAATTCAAGATGCCGACACATTAAGTGGAGTGACACATCAACATGCAAACTAGACATGTACACTCACACTTAACTACATTATTTGCAAGAAATACATTTTACAAAACAAATAATAAGAATAGGAATTATCCAAGGTTGAGACACCTTATTCCTAACAATGATTCCCATATGATATATGTTTATGCTTATGTGATGCTAATGTACGATAATACTTATGGATAGATGTATGGACAAATGTATCTAATTTGTTATCAGATTTTATGCTTATATGAGGCTATATGTGGATTATGATTATATGTGATGTAATGCAATGTTATCTTCTTTTTTTAATAGTTTTTTGCAATTAATATGACCTATATATAAATGATATATGGTTTTCTATTAGTTTTTATATTTTTATGTACTATATGACCTATATGCTAGGGTGATCCCACAATAGTGGTTAATATTTTTGGCCAAATTGGACACTGAAATTATTATTTTTAACTAAATCTTCACATTTGGGCACCTATAGCGGCTAAACCATGAGGAATTTGAAGATGATGCAAACTAGAGTCTCGTCAAATTTTGTCTGTAGATTCTACAAATATTTTTTTTCAATTTTTTGTTAATCAGATTGCACTTCTTTTTCCATCTCCCACAAAATTTGATTTTTTTCATAAAACAACATTTTTAAGAAGTGACGCACACCGTATAACACATAAATTTTTTTCTGTGAAGGATAAAATGTTAATTCTTTCGAATTTAGATTTGTGACTCCGATATCTAGTGCTTCCACTTGGTTATATAGTTTTTTATTGAACATTTTTTCTTTAATCAAGTTTCAAATTCAAACCAATTATAATTCAGACATAGCGCGATCGTATAATGCGTAACTTTTTTTTGTATATATCAAAATTCAATTTTATTTTTTTGTTGGATCAAGGACTTCAATATCTGGTGCACTCAAATTTTTCAAAAAAAAAAATTGATAATCTGCTATTTTTTCATATGTGCAAAATAGAGACCTTCATTTTTGATAAAAAACCTATGTTTAATAAAACTAAAAAAACAAATACATAATAAAACCAAAACATATTATTTAAATTATATTAGTTGGATAGCTCATTCCAAGGACTACCATAATAATTTTAAATAAATTTTAAATCAATTGATTTGATCCCCTAAAAGGTAAATCAGAAGTGATTTTTTTATCATCATTTTGATAGGTCTAAAGGGGACTCATTTATAGGTATAGTTTAAAACTAGCCAGGGTATATCCAAGGGGGTTTTATCAAAGGTGGTTTGATCAAACCCTCTTCAATTGGAATCCTTAAAATGGAACTTTTTAAGGCTTAAATCATTCAATTTTCTAAAAATATATGATTTCAGCAAAAATCAATTCCTCTCAAAAATTGTAAACCAGCTTTGTGGGATCACCCGCTGATGATATATTATTTTCCAACATGATTATGGATGTGGGATGAAACTAATAATTCATTTTTTGTGTGTTATAGCATGTTGTCGAGATGATTGTGAGGGTGAACAAAAAAAAGAAATAATGTGGAGGAGAAGGAATTGTGAGTAGGAAATGAAGAATAGTTAAATGAACTAGGATGAAATGAGATGGATGAAATGAAATTAATTGATATGAGATCCTGGTGATAGATTTTGAGCTTTAATTATAATGCATGATTATCATCATAAAGTATTTTTTTATGATAATGTATCACATAGACCAAGGTGAAAAATTCTATAACTTTGCATAAAAAGGAACATTGCAGACAAGGAATGCCATGATGCATACTAGTGACAATAGAACCTTGTGAAAATATGAGAAAAAGTAACCACAAAGTATGCTAGTCCTAATACAAGAAAGCATTAGATGACCTTTGACTTGCATAGGACATTTTGATTATGCCAAACAAAACCTCAATCACACACAAAGAACCTAGCTTCCCTAGTCATATTGCCAAGAAAAATCATAAACATACATCAAAGAGAAAAAGGTTATGATCTATCATTGCCCCTCTCATCACTTGTGGACTTCCTTGAGGTACATTGTAACATGATCAAAGATAAATTAAATAAAAAGATAAGACTAATTGGACCAGTGAGTCAAAAACCATTTAGATCTTCTTGAAAATCAATGAGTGTTTAGTGATAGGATTATGGATAATGTCTAGTTTTAGGGAATGAAGAATGTTGTATAAGACATTGAGTCTAGTTTAGATGATGCAACATTTTGTATAACACAATTAATAGGATTTCATCTAGTTTCAGGGATGATACACAAGGGTATAACAACCTGTATGAGAAAATCGATAGGATTGATAGGGGTAACTAATTTGTTGATAGATACTTATTATTATGTAATTGATCAGTTAGTATTGGAGACTAGTTTGATAATTGATCTGTTGTTTTGTGATTTTGTAAGCTCAATTCTCTAAAGGAGATCCTATTTGTGTCTGATCAACGTGTCAACATTAGAAAGGGACAATTTATTATGAGATATGGATAATGATAGATGAGACCTAAGGGACAAACTTAGGACTCAGGGGATCATCGGTGATGGCCACACCTATGTGAAGCCACATACGTAAATTAGTTTGTCTGACCTCAAAAATGGATAGTTTATTATGAAAAGCAGATTATGATAGATGGAAAGATTACTATAAAAGATCCTAAAGGACCAACATAAGCCTTGGGGGCTCATTGATGATGTTCTTTCCTATGTGAATTCAGAGAGCCAACATAGTTTGATTATTTTGATAGACACATTACTATTTTTTGAAGTTTCTTACATTTTATGACTGTTTTTTGGAGTTTTTTATTTTTTTATTTTTTAAGATTTTTCAATGAAAATTCAAATGTTTTTAGATTTTTTGAGGATTATTTGAATGTTTTAAATATTTTTGGGATTTTTGAAATTTTTGAATGATGTCTTATAACACCATATATAAGATCCTATCTGAAAACCTAAGTCAAGGATTTCCCCTCAATCATGTATAGGACCAATTATTATGGATGAAATTGGATGGAAATATTTTATTATGGATGGATATGGAAAGTAGGAGATGCTAAACATCAACTAAACTCAAGCGATGAGAAGTGTGACTAAGCTTTATTATGGATTGGTGAAGAAAGTGGGATTTTATTATGGAATACATATGTGAAAATTATAATGGGTGAAGTGGAAAATCAGATAGAATGATGGTAGATGATTTAGCAAAGACTGACTACACATGGTGCCTATTAGCCAAGTTTTCACCATGGTACTTATCCAAAGCACCACCAAAGTGGCTTTCACTATTGGATGGATTATATTTATTTACTATATTATTGATTTTTTTAGTGTTTTGATGTCACACAAGATGCCTATTTGCCAACTTTCCATCAGGGTGATGATTTATTTGACCTTTTTTCATTTTTTTTAGTTTTTTAGTTTTTGATTTTTTGATTTTGATTTTATTTTTTAAAGACTAGGTATAGTACTTTTGAAGCTGCATGCTATTAATAGGATCTAGTATAGGTTCACCTTTAGGAGTAATTTGATAAGAACCAGATCCATATGCCATAGTTATGATATAAGGACCCAAACAATTAGGCTAAAATTTTCTAGGCTTCTTCTGATCCATTTGATTCTTTAGATTTTCCTTTAAGATCAAGTCACCAATGTCAAAGCATCTAACTTAAACCCTCTTGTTGTAATTGGTATAGAGATGATTTTGATAAGATTGTAGGTGGATGAATGCAGTTTGTTGCCTCTTATCTAGTAGCTCTAGCTCATGCAATCTGGATACCTAATAATCCTCATCATTGATGAAGTGTTCCATGGATACTATCAGGGATGGTAACTCAACCTCAATGGGAAGAATGGATTCAATACCAAAGATGAGCGAATATAGAGTGGATCCAATGGGAGTATAGATACTGGTTTGGTAGGCCCATAAGGCTGGATTAAGTTGGATATGCTAGTCATGGCCAATGTCATTGTCAGTCTTCATTAGGATTTTGATAATGGTTTTGTTCGATGCCTCAGCTTGAAAATTATCGTGGGAGTAATATGGAGTAGCAGAATGGTGGTGGATATGGAATTTCTCATAGAGTTCATGGACATCCTAATTTTTGAAGGGACAACCATTATTTGTAATGATAGATTAGGGCACACCATACTGGAATATCATGTAGTTAAGGATGAACTTGATGATTTTCTTATCGGTAATATAATTCATCGAGATGGCTTCAATCTATTTTGTAATGTATTCAATCATAGTGAGAATGAATTAGTGGCCATTGGTAGATTTAGGGTGAATATTTCCTACAAGGTTGAGTCCCCATTGAGAGAATGACCATGGTGACATAATTGGATGAAGTTCCTTGAAAGGTGCATGTACAAGATCTCCATGTATCTAACATTATTGGAATTTCTTAATAAAATGATGTGTCATGTTCCATAGTAGGCCAATAATATCTAGTTCTCATGAGATTATTAGCAAAGGTAGGACCACTAGAGTGAGCTCCACATATACCATCATGTACATCGTGTAAAGCCATCTGCAGTTCATCTAAATTGAGACATCTAAGGAGGGTGTTGTCTAAGCTATGATGATAAAAGATATAACTAATGATGACATATCTAGAGTCTTCTTGGATAAAGGTTTTACGTTGATTGGAAGATAAATTGGGGGGAATGATTTTTTCGTGTAAGTAGTTATAAAGGTCTTTATACGATAGGGAATCATGATCAATAATTTCACATATGAGCTCAGATTCAAGGATATAAAACATAGGGATCAAAATTTTCTCCACCAAGAACTCATACTAAGGCACATTGTTTGGTATATCCAAGAGAGTTCCTATGGTGGCCATTACATTGGCTACATTGGCTACTTTATTTTAAATTATTGGAATCTAATTGAAGATAATTGCATTAAAATACTACTTGAAACTGTCAACTATTATCTTATATGGCATAAGCTTTTCATCTTTTTTTTCATAATCATCATTGACTTGTCGAATAATCAATTATGAATCACCATAGAAATGAAGGTTATTTATTTTCCATTTAATAGACATTCAGAGTCTTATGAGAAATGCTTCATATTTGACTATGTTATTGGTACAAGAGAACGCTTTCCTATATGACTTAGGTATTGTGTCTCCTTGAGGTGTGAAAACAATAATTATATCTCCAAAACCATGTGTTGGATCTCAAAAATGCAGGTTTGAACCACGAGAGGTTTCCAAGCTTTCATAATGCTTTTGGCCAACATACAAGGCAAATTGATATAATTGAACCTTCTACTCTTTAGGCTCTGCTAAACCTAGGTGGGTGTACCTATAAAAGTGATGCAGATTTTATATGATTCCTACCTAAGTGATCTATCCCTAATGGAAAACTATGAGGGATAAATGAAATCTCAATAATTACTTCTACTCCTAATGATGTTTGAAATATGAATATATGGATAAGATTATGTGAGATCCTAAAATGGAACTGGTATGACCAGTGCCTACTCCTATTGGGTAAATGGAGTCAAGATGTAAATGATATGTGAATGCTATTTTTGGATACAATTCTAATTGTTTAGCACTTTTATGAGTTTATGTCTGACATAAACGTGCAAGTATGCAGTTTTCAAGATCTGCTTATTGATCCTAATGTCCTTTTCCAAATTACTGTGATTAATCAAATGAGTTTAATCCTTCCTTGAAGGACCCAATTAACTAAACCACACAAGAGCAGCAAATGTGCTTTGAAAAACTAAAAATATCCTTGATATATCAATATAAATAATAAAGAAATGACAACCTTGGAGACAACTAGATAATATTTTTGATAAATTCAATAAACAATTGACACCATAATTGAATCACCAGATTTATGTAGTCTTCTCCATTATATAATTTGAAAATATTTTACAATATACATCATCATATTTTCAACAACTGCTCACCCTGTCCAACTACCTCAAATCTACCACCCCCTTTTTTAATTTTTACAACAGATTTATACAATAAAATTCAAAGAGTCATGACTCTTCATTTAACCAGTAAAACCATTTGTATTCCCTGATAAAATATTTAATTGAGTTTCCTTTTGGAAAATTAAATATTTTAACATTAAACGAGCTTTTATTTTACTTTATAACTTAACCGCTCTTTACATTTTGCTTCCTCATGGATTTTGTTGTATTTATCGCTCTACTGTGGTCAACCCATTGGCTGACTACAGTATGGTAGTCTTTGACCTTGACTGTCTTCTCTTCCTCCACCGTGCTACCGCACCCTTCGTTTCACTCACCCGTGGTATAGCGGTGACTAGCATTAACTGTTACCTCTGTCTTTACCACTTTCTTACCACATTACCACAGTCTATAATTCTACTGTCGGTGGTACCACGATGTCTGGAATTTACTACTCCACCATTGTCTATCTCTATCATTGCACTATCACGGTCACTGGCCTGACTACCAGTAGTACTGCAGTAGTTGCTTCATTGTTTACCTCTCATTCAATGCCTTGCCGTGGTTACCAACATTGTTGGCTACGGTACCATGGTATCTCCTTACCAACTGCTCCTTAACTACTACTGCCATACCGTGGTGACTATGCTAACTACGCGTGGTTGTGCAGTAACCAATCTGTCCACCTCCATCCTTGCTAATTATTTACTGTGGTCACCGTAGTCTTCATCTCAGCCAGTCACGATGTAGCGGTAACTGTCTGCACCACTTCTCTCACTTCCCACCATGCTATCACGGCTTGTGGTTTGACCATGTGCGGTGGCACGGTAAAAATTTCATGCCCGCTCCTTTAGCCACTACCTCCATACCGCTGGCCCTTTGTGGGAGGTCGTGGTAAAGTGGTAAGTGAGGAAAAAGACTTATAAAGGTAAAATATGGTTGGTGGTATAAAGTAAAATATGTTTGAATATTTTTTATAGGAGCATGATGAATTTTATGGAAAGATAGGAAAATATTAGATTTTAAATGGAAAAAACCTTAGGATTTTCATGGAATTTTTGGGTTCTAACACCATGATTTTTGAAAGATTCATAAAAATATAGTTTCCATGTGGTGGAATTCTCTACTATGAAAATTGACTCATCAAGGAAATTAGACACCAAAGGATGATCTATCATCGTTGGAGCGTCTACAAGTTGATCATCTATCACTTGTCCTTTTATTTCCTTTTGATCAACGTATTCTATATCAAACTCGCTAAAGATCTTTACCCACTTTTTTAGTCAACTAGTTAGAGTTGCTTTGTTGAGTAGATATTCAATGGGCCCATCTTTTCTACTAAATTTTTTTAATGATTTAGCATATGCAATGTCAAAGCTTTTGAGTGGAAAAGACAATTTCAAGGAATGCTCATTCAATAGGGTTGTATTTAATCTCATACCCCACAAGTGTGTGGTTGATGTAGTATATGGTTGTTTCCTTTCCTTCTTCATCATTTTGTTCCAACAGGGCTCCCAATGCTGATAACGTTGATAGTATATACAATATTAGAGGTTTTACATTGATAGGTAGTGGAATAAAGGGAAATGGGTTCTTTTTATTAAAATGAGGGTTCACCAAAACTTTACTAAAAATAGAAAGGGAAAAATGGGGTGCAATGAACCTATCTTCCTCTATCTCATTAGGAAAAATACATCCCTTAAGCAAATATTTTCTTTCAGCCCTTAGGTGAGTCAACCTTGAAGGAGATCTTGTTGTTTTCCTTATGATCTAGGATGGGGTAAGTATTTTGCAACAACACTTTTGGGAGAAAGACTAAAAATATTAAATGAATTCAAAAATGAAAAGTGACACTTGAAATCACAAGATTAAACCTTAATCTAATGGAACCTCCAACTTTCTGGTAGATATGAGAAGGTTAAGTATTTTGCACCTGTCACCAAATTTTTTTGTTGACTATCCTCTAGGACTCATTCACCCAAGGACGAATGGGTCTAGCTATAGGGGTTGAAAAAATTCTTTGACATTCCTCTTGTCCTATGTCTGCACTCTTGATTCCTTTGGGTTTCACATTCGAAACTTCACAAATAAATTATGAAAGTAAGTTTTTGTGGCTTGATGACAAATTTGAAAAAATTTCCAATTTTTATGCTTTGATATATCTTCAATCCTTCTTCAACCTAATATATACAAAACACACAAGAGGGAAATTCTTTTTTTTTTTTGCGAATGGTGGTTTTCTGTGGTCAAACCCCATTTTGGTAATTAAACCTTTAATTGAAACAATGAAACATGAAATAAATTATGAATGAACAAGTACTATGTTGTAACTCACCAAACTCTTGATTTGAAACCCTTGAAGGACTTAAATCTAACACATCTCTCCAAGGTATTTTTATTGCATGAAATGGCTTCATTGGATGCTTTATTTGATAGCTTAAATCTTTATTTGAAACTTGATATGTACATCACAATGTTAGTTCCAAAAAACATGGATGCATGAAGATAAGTTTGAAATGATGTTTGAGATCTTGAATGTTGCTATAGATGCTTAATAAGTATGCTCTTGAAAACCTTTGAGAATAATCTTAGCTGTTGTGCAATTTTAATATGAGATCAAGGATTTGAATTGATAAAAAGACCTTACTTTTATAGATAAATTTTTAATTTCCTAAGAATCAAAAATTACAAGTGAACACTTAAAACTTAAATTTAGAATGTTAACATGCGACCAAAAACATGTTTAAAATTTAAATTTTTAATCTTAAGGGGGGCCCATTTGCACAAGGGTGAATGGGCCCTGACCTAAATTGCCAAGACCTATTCATTTCGAGGTGTTAAAAATGATAATTGCATTATTTAAATAATGATACCCCTTTCGGAAATTATAATTAATTATTCTTCTAGATGAAAAATAGGGCCAATTGGAGGATTAATTAATTCTATTTAATTATGGTACCCCTACATAGTTTGAAAATGTAAAGGAGTATATTTTTCAACACTACATTTAGCCCCCACTTTAGTGACAAGATGAGCCCTACGCTAAAACTCACACTAAATTAGTTAAACAAGCATCAAGAGGGGTCTAATTGTACAATTTTTTGAAAGATAAGACATAAAAAGGTCAGGGAGGATGATCAAGTCTCCAAGATCTAAGATCTCATGAAAAACCAACAAAGGCACAAAGAGACACATGCCTATGTTAAATATGTAGTAGCAAGACAAGATACACAAGCATACAATGTCAATATTAGAGAGAAGAGAGAGAGAGGGGATGGATTAGGCCTCAATTTTTTATCCAACTAGTATGGATCAAGCCTTAGTTTTTTTTCCAAAACATTTACAAGTGGAAACCCGTTGTCCACTATGCAAACCAAATATTCTCACATGGGCTAGTGAAATCTGTTGTCCACTAGGTGAGCCCCAAAAAGTGGCTAATGGGAATTCGTGCCAAGTATAGGATCCCATTGTACTAACCATACAAAATTTATACCTCCTAATAAATTTGATAAGGTTCCACAAAAATTGTCACAAGGATAGCAAGTTGCATTATGCTAGGAACTCATGAAAGAGGCTCCACTACAAAGCAAGGTGTGTTATGCTTGGTGGCCTTAAAAACCATAAAGGCTCCACTAGCAAGAAAGTTGTTTTATGCTTGGTGGCCTTGATACATACAATAGGATATTTAGAGGGGTTTTTCTTAATTCATGAAAGGTTTCTCCTTAGGGAACATTGTGCCTAATGTCTCCAAGAGAGCACTAGTCAAGGAAAAAATATTTGTAACTTAGGGAATGAAAGATGTACCATTACCACTAAGATGAATGTCATATGCCCAGAAATTTTGCAATCTTGAAGTACATGAAACCCAATGACACCACCAAGAAGACAAATCACATGAATTAAGAAGACTTCACTTTGAAGCAAATAATGAGCGGGGACGCATATTCCCCCACTTTATAGAAATTGCTAAATACCATGATGTGAGTAATTAATTTAAAGTAGAATACAATAAATGCTAATACATGAGAGCTTTATTTGGAAAGAATTATGTAAGAAAATTGTTTCCATATAGAGCTACATCATGAAAGGGGGGTTTTCCCCCATATGCAATCTTAAGATAACACATAAGGGATCCATAGATTTTTGGGTTAGCATTTTTTATTTCTCTAGTGATGTGATCAAGCTTGGAACTATCATCATTCCACAAATGAATCATGGAACAACAAGAAAAAAGGAAGAATGGCACCTAGAGAGACAGAACATAGAAAATATTTTGGCTCAACATGGAAGAGAATTGAATGTCTTGATGTCTTGCATCATCCTGAAATGAAAAACATGAGAAAAAAGATAAAGATAAATGGTTACAATAGATAGAATAATGTCACAATGGATTCACTTCCTTTGTATCCTTGCACAAACAGAGTGACAAGAGTCATCCAAAGTAGGCTCAAAAACATATAAATACATTCCAAGTAGCATTGTACGAGGGATCACATTACACACATGAAATCACAAAGAAAACAAAGTGCAAACTAGTATGGCACATGCAACTCACCCAATCGCAAGTCATCTATATCCCAATATTGTTCATCATATGAAAAAGGTGGGAAAATAGTGAAAGAGACAACAAAAAATGTTATACTAGGAGCATCACCATGTTCAACACATGGTGAGTCACTCTTATAGGAGGAACATCATGGTTGTTAATAGCTAAGTTCATGGAAGAGGAAAACAATAAATTCAGCTCATTATGCACTTCCTCATCAATTCAAGAAATCTCATTATCGTCATCCAAGTTAATCACAATAGGAGGTCTAATGACAATTTCATGGAATTTTCTAGTTGTTTTTATTGTGGTGAAGGTGGAGGATCATCACGATTTTTTTCAATTGGTGGTTTATCTTGATTTTATGTTTTATTTTCTTCTTTGAATCTACGAGCAATAATGCTACATCTATGCCTATTCTCTTTAGCATTTATATTTATTTGTGTATGATTCCAAGTTGTGATTGTGTAGAGCAAGTTTATCAATCATATGTTTATTTTCTTTGCACAAGGGAGGAATAGAAATATCCATGGGAGGTTTTTCAACCACTCCCTCTTTAACTTTGTAAACTTCTTTGATCTTAGGAGGGACAATAGGACTTATTTGGTTATCTTTTAGTATTTTGTAGGAATTAGGCGAAGTATTTGTCATGTGTTGATATTGGTTACTTGGAAGGGCTTTGATTTCAATCATGATAGGAGGTTCAATCATGGGTTGAGACATGTTGCTAAGGGATAATTTTATTATTCACTTTACCTTAAACATTTGATAAGATATGAAAAAGAAGTCCTAATGAGGCTTAATAGGTTCCATAGGTTCGGGCAAAAAGAAATCTAATGATAAATTCCCATAGCAGGAAATAGGAGTAAATACACTATGGTGCACAATAAAGATACCATTCCCAAATGGAAAATTTAAGAATTTATGCACTACTGATAGGATGACATCCATGGCGAATAGCCATGGGTACCAAGTTTCACACATAATTAATCCTATGATAGGATTATGGAGAGTGAGACATTCAATTTTTTCAGTCCAACTTGTAAGTGAATGGTGATTGAACCTATTGTAGGGAAAGAAAAACCATTATGTCCTTTTATTCATGCTTTCCATTGTTCATAAGAGTCATGAAAAAGTTCATGAAAAAATAATAATTTCTTGGTGATCACATTCTCTATACACACAAGATCAATTAATATCTCATTAGTAGGCTTTTCATTGATTCTTCTAGAAATGTAAAGAGGATCATTGGGTGCTTGTCAAATAATGTCATTTTGTGAAAAAGGAATGTCAAGGAGAACTTTCATTTGGCCTTTACAAGGTTTCACGTTAATGAAACTGACCATACATTCTATGTCTCCTTCACTTTCATTTATATTCTCATTATTTATTTCTTCAAGTTTGTCAACATTCATCACATCATTCTTGTCATCAGTAGTTATCACAAAAGAGATTATTATTTGGCATGGGTTCGGTAAAGATTTTCAAGTTTCTATTGGGTGTAGCAATGAATTTATTTCCTTGATCATTAACACCACCAATTTGGATGTGATTATAATTAATGAGGTATTACACAATATGTTTAAGCAACTTACATTTTTTATATTGTGTCTATTATGTCAATGATAATGGAAAAAGGAATGTTAACTTTAATGTTTGGATGTAACAACTTAGTTGTATCTATGTCTTTGACATGAGGTAGGGTAACTAATTTCTTATAAGTTACAACATGATAGAGTGAATGGTACCGGGTAAAGGGGTAAATTTTCTACTCCTCTCCCTAAATGGATATGGATTTTCCATTTTTATAGTAGCCATTTGGGAGTTAAAATTATGACTTGTTTGGGGTCTACATTTATTTATTAAAATACTTTGTTTTGTTCCTTAAAATGTTTGAAATTGTTATGCGGCACAACTTCATATTTCTTAGAAGCATTAGAAGAAGTTTTTGCTTCATGATGACTAATCGAGTTGTGATAATCATGAAGGTTCGTGCACAAGTGTGTAAAGGAGGGAAGCTTCAACATCTCAAATTTAGCTTGAATATTGGTATGAAAATTGGCTATAAATATTCTTTGAAGGTAAACATCAAAAATCTTAATGTTTCTTTGTGTGTACAATAGTTGCTATCATTCTATGGAATTAGTGACCTTTTCATCTTTGTTTTGTTTACATTACATTAAATCAACTAAGGTCATCTTGGGACCCATGTGCACTTGGAAATGGTTAATAAAATCCATCAACAAGTTTATTGAATGAACTAATTGAGTCATTTGGTAAAGAGAAAAACCACTCCAAGGTAGTTTCTTTCAAGGATCTATGGAAAAATTTAGCCAAGATTTTATCCTTAAAAATGAAGTCACTAGATAAGGTTGTATATGTCGAGACATGGTTTCTAGGGTGTCCTTTTCCACCATATTGATCAAATCTAGGAATCTCTATGACTTGTGGCATGTTTGATCTCAATATCTCCAAGGATAAAGGGTTTCTTTTGACATATTGTGAAGGTTGGGCATTTTGACTTTGGTTCAATGTAGCAATTTGTTGTTGGAGGGATGAAACATTTTGCAAGAGTTGGTTAAGGATGAGATTATTGTTTGTGTTGTGAGATTAAGGTGAATAAGGTGGAGGTGTATATATGTATTCAAAGGGAAAGTGAATTGTATGTTTTTGAGGGGAGATGGGTTAGGAGATATGATATTTGAATGCACAAAGCTAAATGGATTCCTAGTGGAAATACCTAAGGTGGTATTAACATTACTAGTAGGTTGTTTAGTTGTAATAGTTGGATTAGTGTACATAGGAATATAGGTGATATTTGTAGAAGGAGGAATAAGATTTCTACCTTGAATTTGAGTTAACCCCAAAGTTTGAGCACAACTAGCCATTGTAGATACATATTTATCAATAATATGGGCTAGGATAAGAACAATATATATTCATTGTTCATTATCAAGCATTTTCCTCATGTTATCTATGATAAGAATTGCAATACCAATATTATATTTGAAACTCACAAAGTTTTAAAATTTATTTGAATATTCATCCATCTGTCTTAGTTCTTCTTGAGGGGCATTAGCAGCCATTGTGTCAACATCAGTGACATTGGTTGTGGGTAGGGTGGTTATGGGAAATTAGGTATCAAAGCTATGGTCCATAGTGGATTGACTAGTATGAACACTATGAGTGAAAGAGTTGGAAAACTCAAGATTCACAGTAAGTGTAGAAGCATGGGATGCTGCATGAGTCTCAAACTATGTCTCACTACAATATTGGTAGTAGGATAGCATTTTTTTTAATTTCATACAAGTTTCACCAAACCTAAGTGCACTCACAATGGAGAATAGGCACTAAATAAATGTAATCAAACACCCTATAATAGGAAGTGCAATGCAAGTATGTAAAAAGAGATAGCTCAAATTTTAGATTTTAAACAAGATGATTTACAGATTATACTATGCAAAAACTTGAAGATGATATCTATTAATTATAATTTTTATTTTCAAACAATGTACTCAATTAGACCAATTAAACCTAATGCAAAAGATGACAGATTTTTATGGTTTTTTAAACTAAAACTTAGATATAATAGTAGATCAGAAGAATGCAAACAAAGAAAAATCATTTCCCAAAAGTCTAAAACAACAACTATAGAATGATAGATTCACCCTAGGGCAAATGGGTCTTAGAACATGGATTACAAAAAAAAAAAAAATTGAGTTTGAAGTTTAGATCTAGGGCTTTCTATTTCAAGTTATAAATTTTACTTTTAGTGATTGGTTTTTCTAGAATTTGATGTATACATGGAAGTGAAATGAATGAAATGATGGACAATATGACACTTTTTTAAATATAATTTTTACTCAATTTTTGAATATGAAGGATTGAAATAAACTGATATGCAAGTACTATGCAATATCAATGTAATATGCATGCAAAATTTTGATTTTTTTATATTTTAAAGAATGCAAAATGAAGACCTAAAATCCTAAATGAGATGAAAAATAATCCAAGTTAACAACCCTAAATGACATGCAAATCAATGCAAAGTAATGCAAATCCTAGATCGAGGGTCTGAATGGACTCCAAATTAAGAAATTTTGATGTACAATGTTAGGTTCACCAAAATGAAATGAAGGGAAATGGGTCACTTCTATTAAATGAGGGTTCACCAATAATTTCTATCTCATTAGGAAAAAGAGATCCATTAAGAGAAGGTTGACTTTCGGCCTTAGGTGAGTCAAGCTTGAAGGGGATCTTGTTGTTTTCCCTTATGATTTAGGACGGGGTAAGTTTGTTCAAACAAAAAATTTGAGAGAAGGACTAAAAATAGTAAATGAATCCAAAATACAAAGTGACACTTGAAATCATAAGATTAAACCTGAACCTAACAAAACCTACAAATATTTGGAAGATTTGAGAAGGTTAAGTATTTTTGCACTTGTCACCAAAATGTTGTTGTTGAGTGTCCTCTCGGACTCATTTACCTAAGGGTGAATCGGTCTAGCTATAGGGGCTGAAAAACTTATTTCATAGTCCTCTCATCCTATCTGCACTCTTGATTCCTCTAGGTTTCACATTCAAAACTTTGGAAATAAATTTTGAAAATGAGTTTTTGTAGATTGACGACAACTTTGACAACTTTGAATTTTTTTCCAATTTTACTCATTTTATAGATCTTTAATACTTGTTCAAACAAAGATCTACAAAACACACAAGAGGGAAAAATTGTTTGTTTTTGCTGAATGGGGGCTTGCCTTGGTCAAACCTCGTTTGAGAATTTAAACCTTGAATTGAAACAATGAAACATGAAAGGAATGATGAATGCCCAAGTGCTATGTTGCAACTCACAAAACCCTTGATTTGAAACCCTTGAAGCACTAAAATCAAACACATATCTCCAAGTTCTTGATCTTGCATTAGATGGCTTGATTGGATTCTTGATTTGAAACTTGAAACCTACATCACAATGTTAGCTCCAAAAAACATGCATGAATGAAGATACATTTGACATGATGCTTGAGATCTTGAATGCTATTGTATATGCTTGATAAATATTCTCTTTAACACCTTTGAAAATAATCTTAGCTCTTGTAAAATTTGAGTATGAGATCAAATATTTTAATTGATAAAAATACCTTGCTTTTATAGACAATTTTCTAATTTCTCAAAAATTAAACATTACAAGACGACACTTAAAACTTGAATTTAGGACCTTAATATGCCACCAAAAGCATGTTTAAAATTTGAATTTGTGATCTTAAGGGGGGGCCATTTTCCCAAGGGTGAATGGGTCTTAACCTAAATTTCTAGGACCAATTCATTTTGGGGTGTTAAAAATGATAATTACATTAATTAAATCATGATTCCCCTTTTGTAAATTACAATTTATTAAACTTTTAGATGCAAAATAGGGCCAATTAGAGGATTAATTAATTCCAATTAATTAAGAGACCCAAAGATAGTGAGAAAATGTAAAGGAGTACATTTTCTAACACTATAGGTTCCATGAGGACTAGAGGGGATAATAGATAATCTTATATTTTTTGAAATGCATCTTTTCAAAGATGAGTCCATATGAGTGGGACCCCTTTACGAAGAAAGTGTTAAAATGCATGACATTTGTTGGCCATCTGAACTATGAACCTTTAGATTGATTGTAGCTTTCCTTGGAGACTACTTAGTTAAGGAAAAGTTATTGGTGGAGGCATATCCATGATAGATTTTACTTTTTTTGGGTCAACCTTAATACCTCTATGAGACACAATGTATCCTATTAGTTTACCAGAGGTTACCCCAAAGACACACTTTTTGGGATTTAGTCCTACCTTGTATTTTTCCAATCTTTTGAAAATCTTGTCTAGCACATCTAGGTGACTGTCTCTTTATATGGATTTTGTGAACAAGTCATCAACATAGTCTTACATGAGTAAATGCATATAATCATGAAAGATTGTAGTCATATCCCTTTGATATGTTTCTCTAGCATTTTAAGGCCAAATGGCATGACATTCTAACAATAGGTACCACAAGTATAAGTGAAATATATTTTATGCTCACCTTTAGGGGCAATCATGATTTTATTATATCTTGAAAATTTGTCCATGAGTGATAGCATTTCATATCTAATTGTCAGGTCTACTATGATGTCAATATTTGGTAACAGGAAATCATCTTTGTGACAAGCTTTATTTGTCTCTAAAGTCTATGAAAATTATGCTTCCTCTAGTTGGTTTTGTTAGAGGTACAAGATCTGAAATCCACTCTACATAGTCTATAGTTTGAATGGAACCATCTAGTAACTTCTTCAACTCAACCATCACTAAGAGCACAATCTAGGGATGCATTTTCCTCAACTTTTATTTGACCAGTTTTTCATTCACGAACAATAGAAAATAATGCATAACTTACTCAGGATCCAACCAAGGCATATCAACATATGACCAAGTGAAATTGATTTGTTTTGGTGAAAAGAAACTGATGAACTCCTATTTTTTAGTGATTGTCAAAGATGCTACAAAGTGAACAATTCTAGGACTTGCATTGATACAATATTTATTTACTTCCTTTGATGAAAGAAATGGTGATATCTATTGACTTGTAGGTAGTACATCCAACCCTCCATATTTGGGTACCTCAAATAGGTTTTCAATCATAGATACATCCTTTCTTTTTACTTTTCATGGTCTAAAGGAACCTTTTAGTTTTCACTTGAAAACCTATTATTTTTTTTTTTTTCCACTTTTGCAAACTAGAGGGCGGAGTAGACTCCCCAAAGTAAGTTGTGGTATCAAGTTCTATGATGAATCCAACTTTTTGATCCCCACTAGGTATTCCTTCTTGAAGGTTCATAAACTCATCTATTTCTTCATAGTTTATGAATATGTCTAAGCTCAGATGTCATTGTTGGTCTCAATCTATCAACTATTGGTATACTAGGGGTATGTCATCATTGGTATCACTACATAGCTCAAGGATAGGGAAAATTTGGTAAATACTGAAGTATTATTAGGTTCCCCAAAGGTCTCAATCTAATCTCAACCATTATTTTTTTCACATTCAATGGGGGTGGTCTCGGTAGTTCCCCTAGATGTCTCAATGCCATTAGAAACACTAGCGTCTTTATGAGAAATAAAATTAGTACAAGGAGCACTCACTTTCAATGGTGTATACCCTAATACGTTTTTCTTTGGTAACTTATTAACAAGAAGGGGCTCTAACATTCCTTTCTCGTGTGGGTCAGGTCTACTATGTCCATCATAACCTTTTTTTTCATGATCTCAAAAACTTTTCCATATTGCTCAACTAGTAATTGTAGGGACTTAGTGTCTTATTCATCCTTATAGATCCATGTAGAAATTTCCTTGCCTATGGTTTGTTTTCTTAACTCACCCTACTTAGTGAAGGTAGTGGGAGGTTGGTGAAAGATGAATTTAGGCTCTTTTTGGATAGGACATGCTTTTCCATAAGACTTCAATGATGCAAGAAACTTGCCAACACAATAGGAAATATCAATGTTGAACTCTCCACATCCCATGTCATGGATTTGGACCTTAGGTTCGGAAGGGGGAATAGATGGAATGAAAGATATGGATAAAATGGAAAGATCAATGTAATCAGATGAAGTGAAAAGTGATTCTTCTTGATTGATGGGCATTTGGTGAATAGGAATTTCTTTTAAATTACTATAGTATTTGTAGGGATCGGGATCATTCACTATTGTGCTTTTGGTTCCATTATAGGGGAATTTAAGGCATTGATTGTAGGTGGAAGGGATGACCTTCATGGAATGAATCCATGGGCGACCAAGGAGAAGGTTAAGTGGTAGGTCCAAATCCAAGACTTGAAATACTGTATCTTGAGCAACTAGTCCAACCATTACAAGAAGTGTAATTACACCCTTAGAAGAATGCTCAACACATCATAATCTCTTATGATAATTTTCTTAGATGTTTCTATACAAGCCTCATAGAATCCAGATGTTGTAACCCTTTTTAATGTACATATGTTTAGATCTACTCCACCATCTATAGAGAATCACCTAATCTTTTATTTGTTAATGAATAATTCAAGGTGTAATGGATCATTATGGTTAGGTATTTGTGTAGGAAGATCTTGCTCAATAAATGTAACATGATGTGTGGTAGCTAAGTACCCCAACATGGCCTAAAATTGATTGATGTTAAGGTTTGCAGGGATGAAATATTCCTACAAAGCTTTGTCAAAAATGGCTTTATGTTCAAGATATATATGAAGCAACTCAAGAATGGATATCTATGCAAGTTTTCTATAGATGATCTAATAGATTGTATTGGGTTTTTGGTTGTAGATTAGAAGTGGCCCCTTGCAAGGCCACTTTAGATCTCTTCGTTGTAACTACATATTCTAGATTTTCTTTATGGTGATTATTGAGACATTTCTATCAAATGGCCAAATATTATTAACAATATACTCATATTCAACATAGGTGTAATTGGATTGCTCCTTTGTATTAGTACCTGAACTGGAAGCTTTCCCTGACCCATGATTTTGTAAGGGATCTTTGAAAATGGTATGATTTGTGTTGTAGGATCCTTTTGAATTGTCTATATATATGTCACCTTGGTCAATGAGATCGTAAATGATGTTTTTAAGTTTGTAACATGAGGATGTCTTATGCCCTTTTATTTGATGGTACTCACAATACTCATTGTCATTCCACCAAGATGATTTAAGAGGTCCTAGTTCATAGTGTCTATTTTTTGGGATTTCGATAGCATTTTATTGCAATAGTTTTTTCAAAACTAACTCAATGGATTCCCCTAGAGGTGTATATGCTCATCTATATGTATTAGTTCTTGGAGGACCTTTTCATTGTGGCTTTTTTGGACTACGTGTGTGGATTTCTCCTAACTAGGTAGTTGATTGTTTGGTATAGAGGGATCTTTGATACGAATGGTAGGGTGAGAATTTTTTATCACTTTAGCATCTACCACTCCATCATTTGTGACATTCTTGTTTGCAGACCAGAATTTTATTTTGTCATTAGATGTGCTCTAATTCACTTTGAATATTTGGACCATACCTTTTGTGAAGAGTTCCTTCTCACTGGAAACATCTTTTTCAATTTTATCATCAATTGCATTGCAATAATGGATTTAAAGTTGATGCATTAGTTTTGTATTGAGATTTTTGCCAAAGATATCTACCATATGTTTCTTAGGTATATGACATGGGAATTTTCTAGCAATGCTTCTTCATTTTTGGAAGAAAGATGTAAATGATTCTCCTTCTTTTTGTTTTGTTTGACATAATTTTGCAAGGGTCATGTCACTTTCAATATTATAGGATAAATGTACAACAAACTTATCAGCTAGTTAACCACATGTCCTTATTCTAGGAGGTAGATATGCAATCCACTCAAGAGATTGTCTCACAAGGATTTATGGAAACAATCTCATCAAGTATGTATGTTCAAATTAAAAATCCATGCATGTGGTGGAAATCTTGTACATGATCTACTAGATCTCCCTTTCCCTCATATTTTTTGAAGTTTGGTAAATTAATAAGTTGGGGGAAAGGAGGCATATATATAATTGGATCAAAAGGATATGGACATAGTTCCTTAAGGGAGAAAGTTTTCTTTGTCCTAATTAATTTCATATTGCATATTTTTTGTTGCAATATTTGATTTTTTTACGCTAAAGTATCCATGGGTGATTGTGAAATGTTTGGTTGACTTTATATGTATGATGTGCAAGTGGATTAGAATTTTGATGACCCGTATTAGTATTTGTGTTGAATGTGTTGAGGTGATTGTATGATGAACATGGATTTTGGTTTTGGAAATTTTATTTGAATGTGGAATTTGAACTTATCTTTTATTGATATGAATTTGGGTTTGTTTGTTTCAAATGGGATGTGAACATGGGCTTTATATTTGTATGATATTCAAATGAACTTGAATTCATTTGTTGGTATTGTGGTATGAAGTTAGGATTTGGATTGATGTTTGGATTTAACCCAAAAGACATGTTCATTTTTGGTTTAGTTTTGGTCATTGGTGGTTTCACTTTTGGTGTAGTAAGATGAATCCTTCATGTCTTACTTTGTGGATTTGGATTTCTGGTGTTTTGACCCGCAAAGATGGTGTGGTAGTTTGAGGTGAAATGGATTAGGCAATGTGGTACCAATGGTGTTATATAACATAGAAAATAGATTTGTGGATGGAGGGCTTGGTGAATAGGATATTGGATTTTTCTTTTTCATCCCAAATGTTGGAGTAGGGATTGGTTTACTATTGTCATGTTATGTGTAGTTCACCCAAGTGGCATACTAGTGTGTACTTATTGCGAAGTAGTATGGTTTGGTGGAAGTGTGGTATGGAAATGACCTTGATTTTATGTTGTGTTATTTGATGATGATCCCATGATTGTCGAAATGTTAAAAGTAGAGAGAATTTTTGCCCCATTTTGAGAAAATGCCAAAAACTATCTATCAGGATTCGTTATTACAATCTCTTCTATGATACACAATATACTAGGGTCTTGGGAAGAATTTCCAATTTCTTCTTGGGTGATTCCTTGTTCTACATAATGCAAAGTAGGATTGTCAAAGGGTGATACCATTTGAGCTTGTGATTTTGGTAGTTCATTTGAATATGACCAAAAATTCATGGTGATAGTAGGATTAAAGTTGGGTTTATTTGAGAGATCCATTTCTTTTCAATTTCTTTGTGAAATAGTGAGGACCCTATAAGACTTATGAATTTTTGGATTTTGGGAGTTTTCTAAGTTTTCTGGATTTAGGTATTTATGGGATGGATGCAAACTAAGGATGAGGATACAAAATGACATTGAGGCTATGCTATGTTTTTGGAATTTTTTGGATATTTGATTTTGGAGCTTGAAAAAGGATGTTAGAAAAACTATGATGAACCAAGGTAGAAAATTAAAATTTCAAGACCTCAAGAAGGACAAGAACCAAGATGATGGTGATTGGACAAAAGTGAACCTAAAATAGACTCATAATTTTAAGGCTCAACTTGAGGATAAGATAGATGAAAGGTGACAAGTTCAAGACACATGGATATGGGAATATGGTATGATCAATGGTCTAATAAGTTTCCTAATTTCATGAATCAAAGGTCACTATGAATGACCTAAGATGAAAAATGCTAAACAAGGAGATGAAAGCTAAATTAGGGAAATGGTAAATGTACTAAAAGAAAAAGGTAAAATAAACAAGTCTTAATCCTGAATGCATGTTTATTGTCTAAAATGGAACTAAAAAGTGGGATGCATAGGAATTTGACACAAAATTTTGAAGTTTGATAGATGCGGTGGGAAACCCAACAAATGTGTTGTTGAAATACATAGATGCAATTTAGGATTAGATAATTGTGATGCAAAACTAGTCAATTGTGTTGCATAGGAAAATGTAGGTTTTTGGAGCTTTTCTAAGGATTTTTGTCAAATGTAGTGTTATATCTGAAAGATGCAATTAAGTTTTTGATAGATGTAGATCAATGTCTGATAGATGTGATGGACTAGTTTTTTACCTAAAATCAATAATCTCTAAGTGATTTTTTATTTTGGTCAATTTATAGATTTGATCATAAAACATAGAAAACACTCAAACTATAGATTTGGTTGATTGAATCTAACTCTTGGATGATAAATTATTTCATAAGATTTCTCCCATAAAACATGTTAAGCCTTGGCCTAAAACATATCAAACAAGCACAACTTAGCTATTAGTAACAAGTTATCTATTAAAGTGGGCTCACCACACTTGTGTGTTAATATGAATTAAAGGAGTCGGTAACTAGGTTATTCTAAGGTCATATACCACCTTATCATTCCTCACCTTGTAAGGATTAAATCCTAGCAAGGAACATGGTGACTAACTTCAAGGTACAATCTAAATCCCTTAAACCACATATAGTAGATGGCCAAAATTTCTTAGGATTTTAAAACAATGGTTCATAGTGGAGGTACTCCTAAGAGCAACACACCATAGTAGCGATGGGAGATCAAAATCTCTAACTTGTGTCTAGAATCACTCAGGACCACAAAGGCCCAACCCCTATTCACAAGTGGATTGAGCTAACCTTTTAGTTTTTTCCCCTTTATATAGCTCGCTAGAGATACATGTTTGAGGTTGCACCTTGGGGTGAACTCCTAGGAAATCCCCTACAAAAATAAAAATAAAAATATTGCATTTCTATTTATTATCACTCAGGAATCACACTTAGCGCAAGCAAAGAGGATACTTTAGACAATAATGTTGTTATTTCACATCGCCCAGGGTTCACACATAGTGCAAGGGGTGATGATACTTTAGACAACATGCTTTTCGTAACTGACTCATATGCATAAAATTGCATAAGACATAGAGGACAATTGTTCTTTTTAAGCACCAATTCCAAGTGTTCTTAAATTAAAAACCACAAACACAAGGGAAGTTGCAAGAAATTGGATTAGTAGTTTTTTTAAGTCTTCTCCCAATAATTTCCACACACCTAGAAATCAAATATTAATAACCAAAAATCTCTACCCCATTGAGTGCAAAAAGAAGAAAAACCAAAAACACAAAATTATACCCTTTTTTTGCCTGAGAGTTAAATGCAGTGTAGAATCAATTATATGCATTGCAGGAATCGACAATTGTGGCAGATGAAGGTGGCATAAAATCTGACAATTATGGAAAATGAATGTGATGCATAAGAACAATTGTAGTGCATAATGAAGCTAATGCAATGCAACAAATACAAGTGTAAAATATTCAAAATTTGACAAATACAACAAATCTAACAACTTAGATAATATAAGCTCACTGTCTAGATGCCAGAGTAGCAATCAAAACCTTATAAAATGATTTGAAACAATACTGATTGAGAAATTTTAAAATCTACAAAACCATGGTTATATGTGGTGCCAAAGATGATGAATGTAGTTTATAAAACCTAACATAAGTCAGAGAAAAGATGTGACACGCAACAACACAAATGCGGGTTTATAATAGACAAATGTGGTTCTAGACATGAAAAATGTGTTGTAGGTCTTGGTGATTGTGGTGTTCTACTGAACAGATGTGTCACACTTCTTGAAACTCAAAAATTCTCAAAATTTTAGTAAATTTCAGTTA
The DNA here is from genome assembly GCA_007115665.2 of Sequoiadendron giganteum. NCBI lineage: Eukaryota > Viridiplantae > Streptophyta > Pinopsida > Cupressales > Cupressaceae > Sequoiadendron > Sequoiadendron giganteum. The sequence goes on from CM021106.1 coordinate 611,197,448, forward strand.
GTTCATGTTGGGTTCACTAATTTTTTGACTAGGAAAATATGTGGAAAGGCATGAATCATCAATAAGAACCACAAAATACCTAAATTCAATCCATCGATACACTAATATAACAATGAAGCACATGATGACAATAGAAAATCAAATAATACCTCAATTTCTAAGCCAAAGTTGATTCTCCTCCATTGCTCTTCTCAATTTTTCTTGTTTACTCTTAGATATATAGTGTGCATAATTCACAACAGGGTCAATGTTGATGATTGATAACAAATAACCAAAGATTCAATATGAGTTATATGATCAAAAAATGTTGAATATTATGGTTAATCTTGAAATGAAATTGATAGCTTGATTACACATAGAAACCTAAATTAGATGAATGATGAGCATTGAGTGATGATGTAACATGATCAATGAAAATGATTAATTGAGGAAACAATAATTAATAAGAGTAATTAATTATTTTAGCATGGGAAAAAGAATAAAATAATTGATAGGGATAGATAAATTAAATAATTACAACAATTATTTAATTTAGGAGGTGGTGGATGAATACTTAAATAAGTAAAAAGAATTATTTAATTATAGAAGAATAGAAGAATAGAGGGAGATAAATAATTATATAAGTGAAAACAATTATTTAATGATGGATGAGAAGATATGGTAAATAATTAAATAATTAGAAACAACTATTTAATTATAGAAGAAATTAAATGATAAATAATTAAATAAATAACAATTTATTTAATCATAGATGAAAAGAAGGTAATAATTGACATAATTAAATAAATGAATATCTACTCAAATTAATCAAAAGAAAACTAAAGATAAGTGAACTAATTGAATAATATAAGAATATTTAATTAATAGAATAAAGTGGTATTAAGGAATAATTAAACAATTAAAAATTATTTAATTATGTAGAAACTGTTGGACTTAAGGGAACAATGAGAGGGGGCATGAATCAGTGTTTTGAAAATATAAAATTTATTAGTCTGATATTTAAACCATTTCAACATTAGACCAAAGAAAAGATGCAAACACACAAAGTAATCATCAAAAACACAAGGATTTTTATGTGGAAACCCTATTAGATGAAAAATAATGGTGGATGTCAATCGACAATTTGAGTACTCAAATATAAGTATTACAAAATGGGAATGCACTTGCATTCAGGCTCATTGCTCAAGATAGAAATGCTCACTATCTTACAAAATATTCAGATTAATACCATATGAAGGATTGAACTAAAGTAACAACATCTACTCATACCTGGTTACAGTTTCGGTTCAGCTCATAGATCAGATTCTGGACATTCTATCTTATTTTGCACTTCACTTTGCTTTGCTCTGCAATTCACATCACAAATCCATATATAAGTAAATTCGCATCACTATCCTTCTAAATTTTGCACCACACACTAAGGGTATGTGCAGGATCATCATGGAAAAATCAGGCCCTTTAGTGGCAATGAAAATTTAGAAAAATAAGAGTTAGGCAACTTGAGGTAAAAATTTGAATAAGTTATCTATATTATTTCAAAAATATGTAAAAATAGAATATGTGGAAAATTGAATGTAGTTTATAAAATACTAGGTTAACTTTTCTATAAAAAAAATCTATTTGGCAAAAATTTGAAATTTCAATGCAATAGTACTTAAATTTCAAGGAAAAAATAAGAAGTAGGTGTCTGTCTGACCACCCTAACCATAATAAAATGATAGTATTTTTTTATAAGATTTTAGATATAAGTAGAGGACTCATGTCCAGATGTGATGCATATTTTTTTGTAATTTGTTTTCTAGTAAATAATTCATAATGAATTTTTTATTACAACTTTTAAAAAATATAAAAACTTGTATGTCTGACCACCTTAACTTGGTCAAAAATTAATGATTTTTTTAATTATTTTTAATCCTATAGTATGCAAGGCATAGAATGTGACACATATTTTGGATTAAAAAAATGTGATACCATTTGAAAGCTATAGATGTTTTTCTATCAGGCTATCAATTATGACTTTAGTCATAATTCTAATAGAAAATGAATAATAATTATTTATTAGATTCAAAGTAAAGTATAATTTATATTGGTATAATTTTGAGAAGCTCCTTTACAAACCCTTTTCGTTTCATCAATTTTGGATTAAAAAAACTCGCCAACCACATGGGTGAAGTCTAGAAAAACAAGGTAAGTTGTTAAACGCATTTTTTGTGTTGAGTTCTTAGGATTGGCAGGTCCAAACCAAATTCCAAAGCAAGCCCAAGCCTAATCCCTAGGCATTAAATTTGGTGTCATCATATCAGATATCCGATTCAAATCGGATATCCGATTTGAATCCGATATCTAATATGTTCTAGATATGAGTTTTAAAAACTTATACAATTTTTAATATATGATTTCAAAAATGCAATAAATTTTATAATTTAGTATATATAATATACAATATAGTTTATAATGTAATATATAATATATAATTTATGATAATCTCTTACCGAATAATGTATTTAATATATAATATTTAAATATTATTTCAATATTTTAGTTAATCTATAAATATTTAAATATATATATATATTACTAATATATTAAATATTTAAATATTACTTATTTCCCTCTCTCAATATCCACCTCTCTCTCTCCCTCTCTCCCTCTCTCCCTCTCTCGCTCCTTCCCATTCTCCCTCTCCTTCTCTCGCTCTTCCACTCTCCCTCTAACTCTCCCAATCTCCCTCTCTCCCTCTCCATCTCTCCCTCTCCCTCTCTCCCTCTATCCTAAACCCTCTCTCTCTCTCTCTCTCTCCCTCCCACTCTCCCTCTCTCTCTCTCTCTCTCCCTCTCCCTCTCACTCTCCTCTCCCTCTCACTCTCCCCCTCTCTCCCCTATCCCTCTCCCCTCCTCTCTCTCTCTAACTCCTCCAACTCTCCCTCCCTCTCTCCCTCCCACCTCTTTCTTCTCTCACTCTCCCTCTCTTCCTCAACCCTAAACCCTCTCTCTCTCTTCCACTCTCCTCCCACTCTCCCTCTCCCTCTCTCACTCTTCCACTCTCCCTTTCTCCCTCTCCATCTCACTCTCCCACTCTCCTCCCTCTCTCCCTCTCCCTCTCCCTCTCTCCCCCTCCTTCTCTCACTCTCTCTCTCTCTATCCCTCTCTCCATATCCCTCTCCCCCTCTCCCTCTCCCTCTCCCTCTCCCTTT